>NW_020868879.1:50000-55000 GCF_003789085.1 Penaeus vannamei
AGAAGGGGAAAGAGGAGACGGAAGGGGGCATGGAGTTTGATGGTCCAGAATGGAGTAATGATGGAGATGCGTCCAGGGAGCGAAGGCGTTAGAGTGGAGGAGGCGATGGCAGGCTACTTAGCGCAAACGAGCGATGGGGTATATGGTTATGAGTGCCGTGGAAGTACTTACACGTTATGGCAAGGAGGAGCAGTCCGAGAGTGAGGTGTGAAGTATGGGAGAGAGTGCGATGTGCAGCAGGAATTCTCGAGGGATGTGGCCACTTTGGTTCAATATACGGTAGAAATTCCTGGTTGATAGTTCCACAAAATTCCTGTTAAAATTACCATTGAAATTCGTTGGGGTGAAAATGCAAACGAAATCCTTTGTATGAATTGTCTTTTCGCGAAAAAAAAGTTTAAAAAGTCAAAAAGGTTAGTTACTCGTTTGCAAATGTGGCCATACAAATTCTTAGTAGAAACATGCAAGATGGGTGTTTCTAAGAACACCATAACAAACATTCACAGAAGATTCAGTTGATATACGGCAAAAATAAATAAACAAATAAATAACTGAAAAATAAAATAGTTTACCAAACAACCAAATGTAATAAAATAGTTTACCAAACAACCAAATGTCCAATCAGGTTTGTCCGTCCGGTCCACGCATTACAAAAAAAAAAAATAAAAAAATAAAAAAAATAAAAAAAAAATAAAAATTAATAATAATAATAAATAAATAAATAAAATAAAAAATATATATAAAAATAATAATAAAAAATGAAAACCACAATAGAAAGGAAACCCATCCTGGTTTCGCCACTGGGTCTCGAACTGCGGCGCGCGGCGGGGCGGGCGCGGAGGGGCGCTGGCATTTGGCCCATGAAACCCCCGCTTATTATCGGGATTCCCATACGAGTTCTCGTACGAACGGTTTTCCGATGTCGCCGCTGCTGGCCTCGCATCCGGCGGCAGAGAGCTTTGTAACGCTGTTTTATAAGGCGTTTTTTATGAAGACAAGAAAGTCATTCGGGATTAATCAAAACCTTTGGAGCAGTAATTGTAATAACGCAAAACAGGAATAATAATAATAATAATATCAAGGATACTGAAGATAACAATAATATTGATAATAATAGTAATGATGGTGATCACAAAATAACAGTAGCAATAATAATGATGATGAATATAATACAATAATAATGAAAATGATAATGATATAATGATGATGAAGATACGATAGTGATGGAAATGATAATGATAGTGATAATAATGATGATGAAGATAGTACGAGAATAATGAAAATGATAATGATAGTGATAATAATCATTTTTATAATAATATTAGTAATAATAATGATACTACTACTACTCCTACTACTACTACTACTAATAATAATAATAATAACAAAAGCAATATTGCTAATAATGATTCTAATAATAACTACCACAACGAAACAATAGCAATAGTGGTAAGACCTATATTCAAGCCAATGAAGAAGTGATGATAATGACATGTAGTATCAATTGATTTTCTGTTATACGGCTCATGATGATTATAATAACAATTCTAGAAATGTGACTGATTGAAATTAACTATACTGACAATGATGATGATGATAAATGTTCAGATGTTGCTGATGACGCTGCTGATAGCAACAACGACAAAATATAATAATGTTGACAGAAATATGGTGATAATATATGAACATCAAGTTTAAAACGTGATTAATCATAGTAATATTAGGTATCTGAAGGTCAATGCGTTCAGAAATGTCGATTGGTATGGCACACTCGAGAAGCACAAACTAAAACTTAAGGATAATAAAAAAGGCCAATAAAAAGAACATCAGCAACAGCCGTAATGATAATAACATAACTAACAATAATAATGATGATGACAACAATAATGGCAATGATGATAACATAAATAATGATAATTATATCAATAATGATATTAATAATAATGATTCTCAAATACAATAATAATAATCAATTATAATAATGACAATACTGATAATAATGATTATGTTAATAATAAAGGTAGTATTGATAATAATGATATGAATAATAGAAATTATAATAATAATGATAATATTAGTAATAATAAGAATAATAACTACTGATAATAATAGTCGTAATGATAGTACTAATGTCAGAAATAAATGTGATAAAAATAATAATAATAAAAGTAATATATAATAATATAATAACAATAATAAATTGATAATAATAATAATAATAATAATAATAATAATGATAATAATAACAATATTGATGATGAAAATAATAATGATAATAATAATGATAATAGTAATAATGATAATAATAATGATAATAGTAATAATGATAATAATAATGATAATAAATAATAATAATAAAAACAATAACAGTGATAACAATGATAATAATGGTTATGATAATAACAATGGCAACAATCATTGTCAATATATGATAAAAATAATGATTATAACAAATTTAATAATGATGATGCTAATGATAACAATAACTAAAGTAATGACAATGATAATAATAGTAAAAAATATAACAATATTAATGATGATGGTAATAATAATAACAATAATAATAATAATAATGATGATAATAATAATAATGATAATAATAATAATAATAAAGTAAAAAAGATAATGATAATAATGGTATTAATAATTAAAATAATGATAACAATAATAGCATTATTATCATTATCAATAATAACATTAATAATGAAAAAATAATGATAATAATAACAACAATAATACTGACAACAATAATAATAATATTAATAATAATAATGATAATAATCATCATCATAATCATCATCATCATCATCATCATCATTATCATCATCATCATCATCATCATCATCATCATCATCATCATCATCATTCATCATATCATATAATATCATCGATAATAACTGCAGTGAATTTCCCCTGGCTGCAGGCGGGCCATCCGCAGGCTTTCGGGCCGCCTGTTCCCCTGACGTTACGGATCGCTCTAGATAATCTACGGACTCCTCCGCCCTGCAAGATGACGTGGCTTTGCTGGTTTCCTGTGTGTCTGTGTTTTTATACTCTGCGCTTTTTACCTTTCCCACTGGTCCGTGATCTACCTTTACGTCTACATTACTCCTACTATGCATAACACTACTTGTACACTACTTACCTCGTATTCCATACTTACCTTTTCATTTTATTTTGTCTTTTCGTCTTCGACTAATTCATGTTAGCTTTGCTTTTCTCTCGTTTTTCCATTCGTGTGTCTCCGTTTTCTCTTACGGATCCCTTCTTTCACTTGTTTCTGTTATTTATATCTTTTGTGTTGATTTTTGTATAGATTTATCTTCTTTTATTTTATGGACATTACCTGTAGTTGGGTAACATGCTACCAAACTAACCTATTACTCTCCTGAGTTTATGATTATCCACTGCAATAACATAAATAATAATGATAATGATGATGATGATGCTCATCCCGTGATCTTAAGGCTTTCATAAGGGTGTGATGGTTTATTTGATGGATAAACTTATCCTTGGAATATGAGCAGTTCCAAGGAGGACACACTTTTGAACTTCTTGTATCTTTATATTTCCAGGAATTTTACGAATGTACTTTTCCATCCCTTTCTTGACCAAACCAGGAGCACCTATCACCACTGGTATTGTTTTGGTACTCATGTCCAGCATTCTCTCAACTTCGATTTCTAGATCCTTATACTTTGAGAGTTTCTCTGTTGTTTTTATCGATGTGTTTCTTTCTGTGGGGACAGCCATGTCAATGAGCTGACAAGTTCTCTCTTGTCCTTAACTACTATATCGGGCCTTGAAAATATAGTAGCTTTATTGTTTTCTATTACTGTTGTTGGTTTATGTCCGTAGTACTTAGTATAGTGTTTACAAATTTCCCAATGCTGCTGCTTTGTTGTGCCTTTGTGTGTACTCTGCTTGGCTAATTCTGAGCAGCCTGAGACGAGATGGTCTATTGTTTCTTGTTGTTTGTTGCAAATTCTGCACAATGGCTTGGTACCATCTTTGAAGATTTTGTTTTGATAGTAATTAGTCTTTAGGCACTGATCTTGAGATGCAATGATAAATCCTTTCGTCTCTGAATTTGGGCCTGATGTTTTAAGCCATTATTTTATTATTATTATTATCATTACTATTATCATCATCATCATCATCATCATCATCATCATCATCATCATCATCATCATCATCATTATTACCATTACCATTATTATTATTATCATCAGCAGTCATTATTATTGCTATCATTATAATTACTATTATCATAATCATTATTATCAATATTATCAATGTTATTATTATTATTATTATTATTATTACTGTTATCATCATCATCATATCATCATCATCATCATCATCATCATTATTACCAATACCATTATTATTATCCTCATCAGCAGTCATTATTATTGTTATCATTATCATTACTATTATCATAATCATTATTATCAATATTATCAATGTTATTATTATTATTGTTATTATCATTTTATTCATATCTATTATTTATCTTATTTTATACACTACACTGCATATATATTCAAGACCTTTTCGGACAGATTAGACGTTATAATGTTAAAAGTTAGATTTTTTTTCCTTATCCCTTTTCAATTACTTGAAAATGTGATGAATTGCGTAAAAATGAAATCGTCAATTTTTATCACAATAAGATATGAGAATACATACGCGAATATGAATGTTAAAGTATATGTGTTTATGTGTGAATGTATATGTTTCTGTGCTAATGTATATATGAGCGTTTCTGTGTGTGTGTGCGTGTGTGTGTGTTCTTATATGTGTGTGTGTGTGTCCGCGGCTGTGTATATGTATGTTGCCCTCGTGTGAGTGAGTGTGTTGTGTTGGCCTAAGGCATACCTCTGGTAACTTTTTCATAAAAATCTAATAATGTTTTTGAGTTATCCAGCTAGAAGCATTCAGAGACCGCATACCTCCGCCAAAGTAATAAGGGTAACGGATGCAATCATCAAAAAAAA
>NW_020868879.1:67500-72500 GCF_003789085.1 Penaeus vannamei
GATGACGATAAGAATAAGAATGATGATGATAGTATGAATAAGAATGATGATGATGATGATAGCAAGAGTAAGAATGATGATGATAGTAAGAAAAAGAAGAATGATGATGATGATGATAGCAAGAATAAGAATGATGATGATAGTAAGGAAAAGAAGAATGATGAAGATGATAGTAAGAATAAGAATTTGTTAGCAGTTTCAGAAAAGAAGTACGCCATACTTCGCCATACAGACCTAATCTTAAAGCCAGTCACAATTCTGGACAAAGGATGGCTTAATCAAAAGGACGAACCCAAACTGCTGACCGCTCGGCATGGAAACGGACAACTATATAAACAGTGGAAAATGTTAGAAATAGAAATAAAATGAATGTTGACGCTCAGTAGTTCATATTGGAAGTCATGTTAAATGTTTAATACACGACTCGATATCTTGGCGTAGCAAAAACGTGGCTGGAGTGAACTACACTTGCATTTACAAAGGAACAGCAAACGATAGAGAATATATTATTATTGTTGTTGTTTTGATAAACATCATACAAGGATATGCTCGGCAAGACCCGAAGAGGAATGTTAAACTTACAACACAATCCTATATTAAATGTCTGAAATAACCTTCAAAATGGAAGATCTGAACAAATAGATGGCCTGGAAAGAATGTTTTAAAGGAACAGATTTGTGGCTAAGGCAGGGATGACTCTACCAACTATGAGAAAGATACAAGACAAGGAAAGGGTTGAGCCGGAAAATCTTACCAACAATGAGATGAATGAACATAGCATAAACTTTAGAAAGAAAGGCAGTAAACTGAACAAAATGCCTTGGAAGATATAACGAACGTATTCAAGAGGAGAGAGGGTGAGTGAGGTGCTTGAAGATTCTGGAGTGCACGCTCGGAAACAAAGAAAATAGAATGACTGACAATCAGACAATAGTTGTCGAATACTGAAAAAATATAAACATTCAGAAAACAGATTATAGGTCCTGAGACAATGGCTGAGGGCCTAATTGCACGAAACGAGGTAAGTCACGTTAACAGAAGTGCGCCATTTGAAATTTGGGTTATTCGGGGGCCAAGTGCTGTTAGAATATTCAAAATGCAGTGACTTAAAAAAAGCAAGTTTCATGGAAGCGGCAACTTGCTTGTTGATGCGTCGAGCACTATGGATTGATAGAAAGAATATTTCTTCTCATTGAATGAAGAAAATATAAACGAGAATAAAACTGAAAATGTACACGACAATAAAACTGGTACTGAAATAATGATAAGAGCGGAACATAAAAAATGTAGATTTATAGATCTACAAGTTTTGATCAGGTAACTAAGAGTTATGGGAAGTAAAGGAAAGAGGATAGAAAAAAGTTTTCGTATCATTTGGAGTGGAGAGAATTGAGACATTTCTGTTCTTTTGTTTATATATTGATAAAAGTGAAAAGAAAGGCTAATAACGGTGAGGATGTTGTATTAATGATGTGTGATTCTCCACCAGGCGACATACATGGCAGGAAGTAAATCAATGATAATATGGCAAGGACATATCTGGCAAGACGAAGCATTTGGTGTAACAGGTAGAAAAGGTATGAATGAGAATGATATCGTGGAGGGTTTTTTCACTTCCCAAAATAGCGTACGAGATTTCCGGGATTTCTGAAGAAAAAAAATATCGGGATTTCCTTATTTCCAGATGAATTTGTCAGGGATTTCTGGATTTCGAGGGATTTTCAAAGTTTTCAAACGCGTTAAAAAAAAATCATTCTATCGTAAATGTTTTAAAAACTAAGTTGTTATCAGTTGTTACCTTACAGGCTCCACTACTCTATCATAAAAACATGACTGCTTAAGGTTACTCTACCCTTCAGCATGTTAAAAGGAGCAATCCTGTTTCTGAAAAAATAAGAATGCAGGAATAGACATTAAGGGAATTAAAGTAAACTCACTTGACCTTGCAGATACCCTCATAACATCCTGTGCTGCTATGTTATTGATATAATGCTTTACCAAGACCATGCTTGAGCCTTATTGCTTGGCTTATGCGCAATCGTTTCTCCTGCATTTTTTGCTTCATTTCGAGAAAAGATTGTTTTCCCAAAAAATACTGGTAGGTACTTAAAAATCTCTGTGTACCCAACCGGCCAATCAAATCGACTGAAACCTGGCACACAGGGTCACAAAACATAAGAAACCGTTCATCCACTTGTCCGATTTTTTTAAAAGGTCACAAAAGGGGATTTCGGACATTGGCATGAATTCAAAATTGCACTCTTAAATAGTAAGTGTGCCTCGGTTTTGCAGTTCAGGAGCTTAAGTTTGCACGATGGGGAACACAGATACTTTTTCGCAAAGGTGGTCGATTTCGTCTACCTTTTGGTATAAATAATTTGTGCTGTTAATTAATAAATTGAATATATTTTTATGGTACTCTGCGTTTAATTCTGGGTCTAATCGATGTTGTGTTTGTCAATCGAACCCCATGGCACCTGAGGAAAAGCTCCTAAAGCACTACGGCCTCAACATGGCACTCTGCCCTACAAGTACTCAGGTGTTTGTCGAAGGTTTTGACACTTTTTTCCGATTTTCTAAAGGCACCTTTAGTATTGTTACCAAGATTTTGTAGAAAAAAAAAACGCTGTGAATGGAATATTTGCGAAATTTTAGGATTCTTGGGACTCCTGTAGATTTTCCGATTTTCAAAGAATTTCTTGGGGATTTTTGGATTTCCTATGAATTCCTTTAGGATTTCCATTTTTTCGGATTTCCAGGTAGGCTGTACTGGATCTACGAAGTGAAATGCCCCTCGAATATCAGCACAATGCAAGAGATGTATTTATCAGGTGTCGAATATATGTTCGTCAGAAACACATATTCGAAACCGGTTAATTGCATTTCTTGTACTGTGAAGATATTCATTCTCATCCATACCTTTGCTGCAGTTATCAACATGAATACGGTTCAAGGCGTAACACAATCAGTTGCGCTAGTTTGGAAATAAGATTTTGAATCGACAGTGAATCATCAATTTCCACATGACAATGCTTCCGGAATTTTTAGTTTGATGAAGAAAAGAAAAAGAAATAATCGCAGCAACGGATTTGAAAAGAATAAGATGGACCTAACAGCGAAACACACCAAAAACAGGCTTCAAGATACAGTAAAAATAAGAAGAAAAAAAAAACTTGGATTTCGTGCAGAGAACCAGAGTGGAAAGGCACGAGGAAGGAAGGTAACCAAGAAGACTGGCCTGCATGAGAGGATACCTGAAGGAAGAGGATCCAGAAGGAGGAGGATCCGGAATATCGATGAAGCGCCGCGATTGAGGAAACAAGTTTGCAAGAAGTACGTGTGGGAGAAGTTTACACGGACGGAGTGAGATGGCGAAGTTTGGTTAGCGCGGCGCGTCCGGCAGATTAATTTGATCTCTCGGTACGATTCTTGCCGTTGTGTCAGTTTTATCTTTTTATTATCATCATTAATGATAATGTTAATAGCATCGTTATTTTACTATTATCATTATCATTATTTTACTATTATCATTATCCTTATTTTACTATTATCATTATCATTATTTTCATTATCATTGGTATTATCATTATTATCATTATTGTAGTCATTTTGTTTTTTTTGTTACTTGTATTGTTATTATTAAAATTATTATTATTACTACTATTTACAATGTCATTTTAATGAGAAAGAGAAGGATAACCTTCAACTAATCATCAGTATTGTTGTTAGTATAGTGGTAAGAATAAAAAAAAATAAATGCAAGAATACTGTTATCATTAATATTTGGATGCTTTTAATGATAATTTGTAAATATCATCATTATTATCAGGATTAGCAGTATTATCCTTTGTAACAATAATATGACTATTTCTATTATCCCTGTTACTGTTTTTGAAAATGTTATATTATCTGACATCATCATCATTTATTAATATTATACCACGACTGTCGCTCTTGTTATTTTCCTCATTATCTCCAGTATTGTGATTGTTGTTGCTTTCATTATCAACATTATCAGCATTACATTTTCACTGCTATTGCCATAACCATTATGGTATTCCTATCATTAACATAATTACAATTATTATTACTTTCATTATTTTTATATTCATGGTTATCATTAGCAGTTTCGTTATATGTTCTTATTATTAGTGGTGGTAATACTTTATGCTAATGTTGGTAGGATTATTATTCATCATTACTAGTATTATACTTATTAATGTAAATATTAATACTATCATTAGCAATGAAAATAGTATTATAAATTTTGATGTTATTATCATTACTATCATTGTTGTTTTAGTTGTGTTATCATCATGATCGTCTATATTCCGTTGTTTTTGTTGCCATAACAAGTTGTAATTTGGAAGAACTCTGGCTTGTGTAGCGAGCATGCCATGGTGGAAGAGCTTTTTTACAGCTTACATTACAACGTCGCTGTCTGCCTCAATCGTGTTCTGCGATTTCAAAACAAAGCCAGATACTAGGAGAGTTCATAAAAGGACAAAACTATAAATGGTAGAAGCAAATAGGAAAGCGAATAAACAATAATTGAAGCAAAATGTAAACAAAACTGACAGAAGGTGGAGGCAAAAGAATTCCAAATGTATATCTATATTAATAATTCATTCTTCAGAGAAAATACATTCGATGAGATTATAAGGTCTACGTAGGTAAGCAGTAACACTGAATAGTGCAATACCAATTACTGTCAATAATGTTCCACATGAAAATACGTTTAAAATTACCCAAAGAAACTGCGAAAACGTCTGCCATAAGTCTACGGGCCGAACCGAAACTTTCAAATAGTCCACTGTCCAAATCGCCAACGTTACCTTATGCGGGATACTAATTCAATACTACCATTACCCAATCTTGCAGTGTGCACCCCCCCCCCCCCAGTCTAAATACAATACGTTCCAAGTATAAAACCCCACAACGAACCCCTTGGTGGAACCCCCTGAACCCTCCGCAATTTTTAAACAGGAATCATAAACACT
>NW_020868879.1:77500-80000 GCF_003789085.1 Penaeus vannamei
AATTCTGGGAAGATTTTCTACAGTGGTGTAGGTACAGTAATTACTTGTGAGGATGTGGAAAAGAATGCAAAAAAGAAAGAAGAAATCTTGAGATAAACATATTCCCTGTCTGTTCTCTCTATCTATATATGTGTCTGTCTGTCTGTCTGTCTTTCAATTTCTCCTCTCTCTCTGTCTGCTTTCTCTCTCTCTTTCTGTCTGCTTTCTCTCCCTCTCTCTCTGTCTGCTTTCTCTCTCTCTCTCTCTCTCTCTCTCTCTCTCTCTCTCTCTCTCTCTCTCTCTCTCTCTCTCTCTCTCTCTCTCTCTCTCTCTCTCTCTCTCTCTCTCTCTCTCTTTCCTCTCCCTCTTTCTCTCTACTTTATCCTCTCCCTTTCCCTCCCTTCTTCGCCCCCCCCTCAACCCCTCCCCTCCCCTCCCAACCATCGATTCCAAGGCCTCAAACAGGATCTCCCTCTTCATTAAATGCAGATTTCCTGATAATCCTTCTTGAGTTCCTTTGCGCATCGCCAGCTCATCACCTCCCGCATTCATCACCTCATTACCGCCTTCATCACCAACGTCATCTCATCAACACAATCCTCCTTGCGCTGAAGTTTTTTTTTTTTTTCTTTCTTCTTTTTGTTTCTCGAGGGTCTTAAAATCTCAGGAGGAAAGTCTGGCTGTGCTATGCTTGCCCTTCGAGGAGGAGGTGCCAAGATCGAGGTCTTATGCTGCTGGAGATGCGTCAGGTGCCGAGAGGGGGTTAGGTCTTGGACGGCGTCATAATGAGGGAGGTTGCAGTTTTGTTTGTTTGTTTGTTTTCGTGTTTGTTAGTTGATTTTTTTTTTTTTTTTTCTCTCTCTTCTCTCTCTCTCCTCTCTCTCTCATTTTCTCTCTCTCTCTCTCTCTCTCTCTCTCTCTTTTCTCTCTCTCTCTCTTTTCTCTCTCTCTCTCTCTTTCTCTCTATCTATCTATCTACCTCTCTCTCTTCTCTCTCTCTCTCTCCCTCTCTCTCTGTGCTGCTGTGCTGTGCAGCGGTAAGATGCTGGTCTAGCAATCTTGCGGACCTGCGTTCAATCCCACGCCCGGCCAGTGAGTGGTAACCCCGGCCATTCCTTGCACACAGGGGGAGATTTGGGCAAAATAAAACAGACAGTATATCACAGCATAAGAATATCCATTGTAACAAATGGAATTAAAACTAAATCTTAATCTTAATCTTAATCTTAATCTTAATCTTAATCTCTTTCTTAATCTTAATCTCTCTCTCTCTCTCTCTCTCTCTCTCTCTCTCTCCTCTCTCTCTCTCTCTCTCTCTCTCTCTCTCTCTCTCTCTCTCTCTCTCTCTCTCTCTCTCGTTTACATATTTAACAACATCATTAATTCACAGAATACAAAAAACTTCCATAGTCGGTTTATTCCTCCCTTTTTACTCTCACTCCCTTATGTATTCCAGTTCTCTTATTTCCTCATTCTTCCTCTTCATTTCCTATTCCTCTTTGTCACTCTTCATCCGAACGGGATCATGCAAAAGACTTTATCATCAATCACTGACGAGAATTTGAATTAAATTCTATTCTCATCTCATCTTACTTCCTATGTTTTAAACTTTTTTTCTCAGTTGATTTCAATATAATATACAAGAATTATTAATGTCATTGTCAATTTGCATTCGCATACTACTGACTTTAATTAACCAATTCGTTCTGAGTCTACACATTTTTTCGCACTTTTTTTTTTGTTATTATCCTTATTATCATTATCCTTATTACAGTTATTATTGCTATCATATTTATTAAAGTTATTAACAGAATTATTATTACAATTATCATTGTTGATGTTATTATCATTACCATTATCGTTATCATTATGGTCATTATTATCATTATTACTATTATCATCATCATTTTTATCATTATTTTTATCATTGTTATTGCTATTATTAACATCATCATGATTATCATCACCATTATCATTATTATTATTATCATTATTATTATCATTATCATTATTATTATCATTATCATATATTATTATTATCATTATCATTATTTGTTTTTATCATTATCATCATTTTTCATTTCTTCCATCATTGTTATCATTAACATTATTTTTACTACTACTATCATTATTTATATTATTATAATCATTATCATTCATGTTATAATCATTTAAGATATTCATTATTGTTATTGTTATTACCAGTGTTTCTTTCATTTTTTTTATTCTTATTATCATTATCAGTACTATTTCTATTATATCAATAAGACTATTATCATTATTGTTAGTAGTAGTTTAAATATCACCTTCAAGATCATTATTATTACTATTTTCATTATTATTATTATTATCATTATTATCATTATTATTATCATTATTATCATCATCATCATCACTATTATTATTGTTATCAATTGTTATTGTTATTAATATTGTTATTGTTGTTAATTGTAGTATTATATCATTGTTACTGTTATTGATAATATCGTTATTGTTTTAACAGTAATGGATATCATCATTA
>NW_020868879.1:107500-126396 GCF_003789085.1 Penaeus vannamei
ACACACACACACGCACACGCCACACACACACACACACACACACACACACACACACACACACCACACACACACACACACATATATGTTCATTATGTCTACATGTATAATCAGTTATACTTACCATGTTATTATCATTCTTATCATCTTGATTATCATAATGCTACTGCTAATAATGATAATAATAAAGATAATGATAACAACCATTATTACTAGAAATCTATCTAGGTATGTTATCCAGCCTTTTATTCATTCATAACGTTGGCTTTTTTTTTTTAAATAAATGATAAACATCTTATAAATGTAATTTCATAAATACAAACGTATCAAGTGAAGGTTAGAACTCAACTACAATTCTAACACATTAAGAATTAAAATCAACAAATAGATTTAAACTATAATGGCTATAATACTAGTCAGAGATGGGGAGAGAGAGAGGGGCAAGTGAAAAGGAATGGAGAGAAAAGGGGGGATTGGAACAAACATAGATTAATTTTGAGAAAAAGACACAAATATAGAAATAAAAGTGATCACAGTATCTGTTCCCACCGGAAATAAATAAAATCTAGTCCATATAACTTCCTTCTTTAACATCATATTCATCACAAGAAGAAAAGAAGCACACATACAGTGAGAGAGAGAGAGAAATGGAGAAAAAGAGAAAAGCGTCAGGCAGAGAAAGAAATATGAAAAGAAAAAACGAAAAGAGATATTGAGATAGAGAGCGAGAAAGGTGGAGAATTTGAAAGGGGTGGACACACAATTATTGTAATTTTTTTTTCTTAAATATAGTTCTTTCAAACTCAAAATTACAATATTACACCAGGTTAGAAGGAAACGCTAGAATGTTTCTATTTGCAAGTACTCATATATCTTTCATATCATGTTATTGTCAATTCATTTATAATAGTTACCTTTGTCATTGCCATCATTACTGTAATTACCCTTAGAACCATTTATCTTCACTGCTACTGCCATTAACTGACCGTTGTTGTTCTTGTTTTTTTTTATCATTTTTATTACTCTTTGTCATCATTATTTCAATAAGGATAGCTATTACAAATAACTAAAGAAGAAAAAAAGTGCAGCGTTGTCTCCGCCGGGATTCGAACCCGGTATTCCCGTTTTAGAGGCGGTTGTGTTAACCGTTACACCAAGGAGACATAGATGTATGGAGAAATGTATTACATAATAATAATCTCTCTCCCTCTCCCTCTCCTCTTCTCTCTCACTCACTCAAGAGTAGAGAGAGAGGACAGGGGCGGAGAGAAAGAGCGATACAGAAACAGATAAACAAAACGAGAAAATGAGACATACACATCTATACATAGAGAGAGAAAGGTGGAGAGTAGACAGAAAAATATTAATAAACATTTTTTTTCTTAACAATGGAAATACTATAAACTAGTCTACGTAAATGTCGTCCTTAAAATATATGTATATATATAAAATAAGATAAATAAAAAATTACAGCAACTACAAGGGAATTAGACACGAATGATAGAAAACGAACGATTGTCGCTTGTCAATCAACTGCACAGGGCTCTTTAACCCTAAGTAGGCCTATATCAATTTATATATTGAAAAGTATGCGAACCCTGGTGTAAATTAAGATAATAGCAATAATAATGATAATCATAATAGTAATGATGATAATGACAGTGATAATTGTGATCATCACGTGTTATAGAAATGATAATGACAACAGCAATAATGATAGTAGTAATAGAAATAAGGTAAATGTCGATGAATGATAATTATAAAGGTTAATGTTAATGAGGTTAATTATAATGCAGATGATAGCCATATTGATATTTTCACCATCGTTTTCTCATTTTTCTTATCATTAGAAGTAGTAGTATCATTATCATTATCATCATCACATTTAGCAGTAGTGGTATTATAATTGTTATTACTATATGTGTTTGTCTCAGCAGGGAATCGAACCCGGTATTCCCACTTCAGAGGCGGCCGTATTAACCGTTACATAACAAAGACAGTTTAAATTTACTTACCTGTCGATTGATTTGATTTCTTTCTTTATTCATATGTTTTTCTCTTTAGCTTATTCCTCCCGTGTACTTCTGTAATGATAATAGCGACAAGATATCATGATTGTGATTATGAGGATAATTATGACGAACAAATGCTAATAGTGATCTACAGCTAATATACGAATGCTAAAAAAAGGATAATGATGATATCAATAGCGATAAGAAACTGATAAAGGTGATTATGATAAGAAGGATGATGGTTTATCAAAATAACAATAGTTTAAGTAAATGATAATATAAGGATTTTAAATAATGTAGCTGCATACATTCTCTCTCTCCCTCTATTTCTCTTTTGATTTCCTAACTCCATCCTCTCTCCCTCTTCCCTTCATTTCCTTTCTCTTTCCTATTATAATGATAGAAATACCAGTAAGAGGTATAACGATGAAAAAAAATAGCAATAATGACAAGTGATATTAACAAAATCATCATTATCATCTTGATAAGGTTAAAAATTATGTAACAGCAATTAATAACTTATTAATAAACTGGCGATTATAAATAAATAAATAAAAATATCCTAGATTGTCTCCGCCGGGAATCGAACCCGGTATTCCCGCTTTGGAGGCGGCTGCGTTAACCGTTACCACAGAGACTAGTAAAGATTTGAAGAAATGATGAAGAAAGAAGAATTTTTTGAGAGGGTTGTTCATTTATTTAATCTTATGTTTATTTGTTTACTTGTTTATTCGTTTATTTTCCTTTGATAGTCTTATTTCTTCCCGTAATTTTATATAATGATACTGGAGGCAGACTTTCTCGGATTATTTTTTCCTCCATTCTTTGTAATGAGAATGCTGTTATGGAAATAAACAAATGCCACTAATACTACAATTAATAAAAACAAAAATATGTCAATGATAATGATGTAGATAGTGACAAGGAAATTACCAAGTTGAAAATAATAAGGATTTTGATCACATGAAAAGGTAACAACGAGGATAATATAATGATAAGGGATTATGTAATGGTTTTAAACTATATATCTGTTATTACCATAACAATAAAAGTAATCAAATCAACAATGATATGGAATATTTATACATCATTGATAACAATATTGAATTCCCCCCCCCCCTTCTCTCTCTTATGTTTTTATCCGTTGACGTTGGTTAATTTTGACCTTGAGTTTAAAGATTTAATACTTGCATGGTGACATAATAGAATGGAATATGAGCATCGTGAAAACGTATTTATATAAGAAACAAACTTATCCAATGAAAGTTAAGATTCCAAACAAATGTAACGCAGTAATAATTAAAGCCCACAAATAGACATTAACTATGGCCATAATATCAGTAAGAGATAGGGAGAGAGTGAGAGACAGAGACAGAGAAACAGAGAGGGGGTGGAGTAGTGGAAAGAAAAGGAGATGCAATGGAAGAGGGGGATTGAATAGAGAAACACTCAAACACAGATTCATTTTGCTGAAAGAGACACAATGATATTGGAAATAAAAGTGAACAGTATCTATTCCCACGGAAGCAATAAAATCCACTCCATTTAAGTTTCTTCTTCAACATTATATCATATTTATCGTAAGCAAAGAGGGAGAGGTACATACGTACATGCAGTGAGAGAGAGAGAGATAGAGAAAAAGAGAGAAGTAGAGAGAGCTGGAGAAGCTGGAGGGAGAAGTAGAGAGAACGAGGAGAGGGGCGGAGAGAGAAAGAGGCGTCAGGCAGAGAAAGAGATACAGAAAAAAACGAGAAAAAGAGACATATATATGTATACAGACAGAGAGAGAGAGAGAAAGTTATCATGACTGATAGTAATAAAAAATATCAATGGAACTACTATTAACTAGTCTACGTAAATCTAGTAATGATGATAATAATGACGATGATAATGACAACGATAATTGTGATAATCATGTGTTCTAGAAATGATAATGACAGCAATAATGATAGTAGTAATAGAAATAAGGTAAATAAAATGAATTAATTATATCGGTTAATGTTAATAAGGTTAATTATAATGCAGATGATAGCCATATTGATATTTTCATCATCGTTTTCTCATTTTTCTTATCATTAGAAGTAGTATTATCATTATCATCAACACAATTAGCAGTAATGGTATTATAACTGTTATTACTATATGTGTTTGTCTCAGCAGGGAATCGAACCCGGTATTCCCACTTCAGAGGCGGCTGTATTAACCGTTATATAACAACAGTTTAAAGGATACTAATATAATTTACTTGTCGGTTGATTTGATTTGTTTCTTTATTCATATGTTTAATTTCACTGTAGACTTTTCCTTCGCGTATGTTCATGATAATACGATGATATTGATAATTATGACGAACAAGAATAATATAACAATTGTAGTGCGGCGAGGCGCCACCACGCATCTTTGCCTCTCGCGATATCTGGCATCCTCGCCCGCGCTCCCCTGCTCGTGTTATGCGTAACTTGGTCGACATGCCTTTTCCCACCTGTCGGATTTCATCCTGTTATTGTATGTATTTTAGTATTTTCTTTCGAGTTTCTTATCTCTTCTTTGTTTTAGTTTGCCCGTTATGGTACATTTTCTTCGTCTTTCGTTTTATATTAGTTTGCTTAGTTTTTTTTTTTTCAGTGCGATTCTTTGTCGCCATGTCTATTCTTAATTAATTTTTCGTTTCCTTGATTAGTTCAGTGGTAAATAAATCAGATAAAGATTTTATTGGTTAGGTAGAACACTGCTATCAACGTCATTTTTAGTAGTATTTTACTCATGCATATTATTTTGATTTTACATTTTTTCCCATTTTAACAAAATAATTTAGTTTTATTCACTTGGGCAGGATTATATTTTCTGTTTTACTTTTTAGTGAAAAAAATGACGTCACTGTCACCCCCCCCCCCCCTTTCGGGTGCCGCGAAAAATACACAGTTCGGGAGAGACCACAGCAGAGACATGGTGTTTATGTTCCACCCTTTTTCTGAGTGAAACCGGCTCGACGCCTGGAAACTGCGAAGGGAGATAAAGTCAAGTCTGAGGTTGCTTTGCCTTGCATATAGGAGCTGGATGTGATCTTGTTTTTATATAATGATTATCAGTTTTAGTTGAGGTTTTAGTAAGTTTTGATTTTGCTTTGGTTTAATATATATATATATATATATATATATATATATATATATATATATATATATTATGCTGCATTTCTTGGATTTTATGCATATACATATTTTTAAAGTAAGCTTTCATTTTATTGTTTTACTATCTTTTTATTCATTTTAACGTATTCTTAAAGATGATTTTAACTTCTTCTTATTAATCATGTTCCTTGTAATATCATTGTGCGACGGAGAGGGTAGTGCTGGAACAAACCCACGCCGAAAGAAGCTCCTCAAGCCACGCTACCACTTCAAGGGGCTTATACCAGGGGATGATAACTCACTTTATTTGCGTAAAGGCACCTCTGGCACACAGATACTTAGATACACCACACAATGATGATGATAGTGATAAGAAACTATTAAGGTTGGTAATGATGATAAGTATGGGTTTTTAAATAATAGTGGGTATAACAATATTAGTAAATGATAATATAAAGATTTTAATTAATGTAGCTGCAAGTTACCTTAGCAATGAAAGTAATCTAAACATCAGTGATAAACTTATATTCTCTCTGCCATTATAATTATAGTAATACTAATAGCAGTAATAATTTTTTTTTAAATAGAAATAACAGCAAGTGATGTTAACAAAATCATCTGACTTAGGTTAAAAATCATTAGAACAACAATAAATAACTAAATAAAAGTGTATGTATGTTCGTCTCCGCCGGGAATCGAACCCGGTATTCCCGCTTCAGAGGCGGCTGCGTTAACCGTTACACCACAGAGACTTGGATATAAGTGTAAAAGATATAATTCATAACAGGTTTTTGGGAGGTTGTTTATATATATCTTGTAAGTTTATTTGTTTACTTGTTTATTCATCTATTTCCTTTGTTGGTCTGTTCCGTAATTTTATATAATGATACTGGAAACAGGCTTTCTCGGAGTAGGTTACCCCCCCCCCATGTGTTTTTGCAATGACAATGACTGTTATGGCGATAAACAAACGCCACTAATAGTACAACTAATGATGAAAATAAATATAGCAGTGATAATGATACTGATACTGACAAAGAAATCACAAAGTTGATAATGATAATGATTCTGATAATCAGACTAAAGTAACAACGATGTTAATTATACAATGCTTTTAAACTTTATATCTGTTGTTACCATTGCAATAATAATAATCAAATCAGAAATAATATAGAAAATGCATAATTGATAACAATACTATTGAATCAATCTCTCTCTCATGCTTTTATCTGTTGATGTTGGCTGTTTTTGACCTTGACTTTAAAATTATTTTAATACCTACATGGCGACATAAAACAATGGAAGATAAGCATCTTGAAAATGTAATTAAATAAGTAGTAACAAACATATCAAATGAAGGTTGACTCCCTACAATTGTAACAAAGTAAGAATTAAAGCCCACGAATAGATTTGAACTGTTTATAACATCAATAAAATGTGGAGTGAAAGAGAGACAGAGAGGGAATGAGAGAGAGGGGGGGGGGTGAAGTGGAAAGAAAAAGAGATGCAGAGAAAGAGAAGGATTTAATAGAGAAACACTCCCAAACACACATTCATTTTGCAGAACAGGACACAATGATATTGGAAATAAAAGTGAACACAGTATCTATTCCCCGGAGACAATAAAATCTAGTCCATATAAGTTTCTTCTTCAACACTATATCATATTTATTGTAAACAAAGAGGGAGAAGCACATACTGAGAGAGAGAGAGATATGGAGAAAAAGAGAGAGTAGAGACAGAGAGGAGACGGAGGCAGAGAGAGATACAGGAACAGATAAAGGAAACGAGAAAATGAGATATACGTATTTATATATATGGTGAGAGAAAGATGGACAGTTATATAGAGGTAGACGCATCAACACATTATTGATAATCAAAATGTTTCTCAACAAAAGAAATCCTATAATCTAGTTTACGTCCTTTTCGTCCTTAAAACAAACGCACAAACAAAAATCATTACAGCTACTGCAAGGGAATTAGACACAAATGATTGAAAAACAAATGATTGCCGCTTGTCAATCAAATACATAGGGATCTTTAACACTAAGTAGGCCTATATACTTAAGAGTGTTACAACCAATATATTCATGAAGTCCATGTATATATACAATTATATTCATCAGCAAGTTTGAAATGATTTACGAAAGAAACGCACATACTTGTACACGTGAAATTTCATAATTACTGTAAACAAGTCATTGAGAATTCAACTCGTGTAGAAATCAAGAAATTGCCGTTATTTTTAAGCCTACATCTCGTGTCCTACTCACCAGTGATAAGAATTATTTAATTAACAATAATAATGATGATTTTGCTACCGATAAGAAAAGGATAATGTTGATTATAGCTATGATAGTAATGCGAAAAGGAAAGAGGATTTATCACAATAAATTATTATAGATAAATACATTATAAACATGAAAAATAAGAAAAAAAATAGAATAGAGAATTGTGTTGATACCATAGTACTATGAATATTCAAATCAACAATAATAGAAATATGCATTATACATTTAGGATTGATAATAACCTGTCCTTCTCTCTCTTATCTTATAATCATTATTATTATATTGATTAGTATCAAAATAACTGCGTATAACTAGTATTGTCTTTATCCTTTTTACAGTTATTACAATCATTCTCATGAGGAGAAACAGGAAAGAAGGGAACCCGAAAAGATTGTTTATATTTGTAAGTACTCACAAATATTTTTATATTATTGTCAATTCATCTATGAATATCACCTTTGGTATTGCCATCCTTACTATCATTACTCCTAGAATCATTATCATCACTGCTACTGCCGTTAGGTTATCATTATCATTGCGTCATTATTATTCCTTTGGTTGTTTTTGTTTTTTGTATCATAATTATTATTAATATCACTATTATTACTCTTTATCATAGTTATCTCAATAAGGAGGGTATTAAAAAAAGCTAAAGGAAAAAAATTACAAATGAAATTGTCTCTGCCGGGAGTCGAACCCGGTATTCCCGCTTCAGAGGCGGCTGCGTTAACCGTTACACCACAGAAACTTATAAATATGTAGGAAAACATATTGGTAACAGTAAAGTTTTATTTTTTTATCATATATATTCCTTTGCTAACATTTTTATCTATGTTTTTCTGTGTGACTATTTATTCATTTATGTATGTATATTTATTTGTTTATCTCTTTTATATTTGTTTAATTTTTCGAACAGTTCCTTCTAATACGTTGATATAATGATAATGATGGAAACAGGTTTTCGATGATTCCATGATTATGATAGTTATGGCAATGAACAAATGCCACTAATCATACAACCTATGATAAGAATATATAATGATGATGATTTTGTTACCACTAAGAAAATAATGTTGATACTTATAAGAAGAAAGGCGTTATCACAATAATGACAGAAATTATGAAAATCATAAAAGAAACTTATATTAAAGATTTTAGAATAAGTAAGATACCATAGTACTATGAATAATCAAATCAATATTGATATAGACTATACATACATAATTGACAACAATGATAAATCTCCATCTATCTATCACTACTTCTCTCTCCCCTCTTCTTAATCTTGGTCGGTATCAAAAATATTTTGTATATTTAGTATTTTTTGCCCGTTTTCATTTACTTTTATTATTATAATGAAAAGAGACAGGAAAGAGGGTAACCAGAAAAAACGGCATTTGTAACTCTTCTATATCTTATATTATGTTATTGTCAATTAATTTATCATTATCAGTGTTGCTATTACCGTAATTGCTGTCATTATTCTTAACGTTATTCGAATAATTCTCAACACTGCTGCTGAAATTAGCGTATCCTTATCATTATGTCATCATTGTCATTGTAGTTGCCATCATATTTTGGCCAGGACCACGATTACACCTGGAAAAGGCTTATGTACTGGTAGTCAAGCCTGTATGTTATACTGTTTCTCTGTTAAATTTTTGCTTCCATTTCTGATATCCTGGAATTTCTGTTCAGTTGCTTTATCCCTCCTAGCCTCAAGGAAAAAAAAATGTGCAAAAGCCTAAAAAAACATTTTTCACTTACATTCTACACCCGCTTTCCATCCTGACTTGTGTTTTTTTAGGTTTTTTTTTCCCATTTCCTTTCGTTTTTCCCATCCCGGGGAATTTTTTTTTTTTTTTTTTTTTTTTTTTTTTAAAAAAAAAAAAAAAAAAAAAAAAAAAAAAAAAAAACCCNCTCTCTCTCACCGTCTCTCTCTTTCTCTCTCTCTCTTTCTTCTCACTCTTCTCTCTCTGTTTCTCACTCTCTCTCTCCTTCTCTCTCTCTCTCCTCTCTCTCTCTCTCCTCTCCTCTCCTCTCTCTCTACCCTCGTTCTCTCTCCTCTCTCTCTCTCTCTCTCTCTCTTCTCTCTCTCTCTTCTCTCTCTCCCTCCTCTCTTCATCCCTGTTTTCCCGCCCCCCTTTTCCAATCCTTCTCTCCCATTTAAACTTTTCCCTTCATTTCCCATTCCCCCTCATTTCGGCCTCTCTTCTCTCCTTCTCTTCTCCTTATCTCTCCCCCTTTCGTCACAATGCTCCTTCCTTTCTATGTCCCCGTTTTGTCTTCTTTGCCTCCCACTTTCTCCTCTCCCTTTCTCCACTATTCCACCTTTCCCTCTCTTTTTTCTTCGTTCTCTTTTCTCTCTTTTCTTTTCTTCTCCTCTCCCTCTCTTCGTCTATTTTCTTTTCCTCTTTCCTCTTCTCCTTTCCCTTTGTTCGTTTCTCTGCTTCTCTATCTCCTTACTCCTCTTTCTCTTCTCCTTACTCTACCTTTTCCCCCCTTTTCCCCCCTTTCCCCAATTCTAATTTTTTTCCCCCTTCTCTCCCCTCCCGTCTCCCCGATTCCCTCTTCCCTTATTCCTTCTCTCATTTCTCATTTTCCTCCCTCTACCTCTCCCTTTCCTTTCCTCTCTCCACTTCCCCTCTCCCTTACCTCCTCTACCTCTCCCTTCCTTTACCCCACTCCCCCCTCCCCAGTCATTCCTCTCCCCAATTCTCTTCTCTTCCTTACCCTATCTCTTCCCCTCCCCCTTCCCCCTCTCCCCCTCCCCCCTTTCCTTACACCCTCCCTCTTCCCTTCCTCCCTCCCCCCTTCCTCTTACCCTCCCACCTTCCTTACCTCTTCCCCTCTCCCCAATTTCCTATCTTTTCCCGCTCCCCTCCCCTTTCCTTACCCCCTTCCTCTTCCCTTCTCCCCACTTCCTTTCCTCACCCCTCCCTCTTCCCCTCTCCCTTCTCCGTTCCACCTCACCCCCTTTCCTTACCCCCTCTATCCTTACCCCCCTCCCTTTCCCCCTCCCCCCTCCATTCCCCTTACCCCCTCTCTCCTCACCCCTATAGCCCTTCCACCTTAACCCCTCCCCCCTTCCCCTTACCCCTCCCCCTCCCTCCCCTTCTCTCCTTACCCCCTCCCCTCACCCTCTCCCCCTTCCCCTTACCCTCTCTCCTCCCCCCTCCCCTTTCCCCCCACCTACCCCCCCCCCTTCCCCCCTCACCCTCTCCCTTAAAGACACGAAAAAGCCCGTAGGAACTGGGACAGGATATTCAATCAATTTTTTGCGTCCACACACACATCCTTAAGCCCTAGCCAATCTCCACCTCCACCATCTCCACCATTCACATCTGAGCCATCGGAGCCCTAGCATCTCCACCACCAACACATCCTGAGCCACCGGTAAGCCCTAGCATCTCCACCTCCACATCTCCACCACACATCCTGAGCCACCGGTAAGCCTAGCATCTCCACCTCCACCATCTCCACCACCACCACACATCCTGAGCACCGGTAAGCCCTAGCATCTCCACCTCCACCATCTCCACCACCACCACACATCCTGAGCCACCGGTAAGCCTAGCATCTCCACCTCCACCATCTCACCACCACCACACATCCTGAGCACCGGTAAGCCCTAGCATCTCCACCTCCACCATCTCCACCACCACCACACATCCTGAGCCACCGGTAAGCCCTAGCATCTCCACCTCCACCATCTCCACCACACATCCTGAGCCACCGGTAAGCCCTAGCATCCTCCACTCCACCATCTCCACCACACATCCTGAGCACCGGTAAGCCCTAGCATCTCCACCTCCACCATCTCCACCACCACACATCCTGAGCCACCGGTAGCCCTAGCATCTCCACCTCCACCATCTCCACCACCACCACACATCCTGAGCCACCGGTAGCCCTAGCATTCACCACCACCACACATCCACCAGCCCTAGCATCTCCCCTCCACCATCTCCACCACCACCACACATCCTGAGCCACCGGTAAGCCCTAGCATCTCCACCTCCACCATCTCCACCACACATAGCCACCGGTAGCCCTAGCATCTCCACCTCCTCCATCTCCACCATCACCACACATCCTGAGCCACCGGTAAGCCCTAGCATCTCCACCTCCACCATCTCCACCACCACCACACATCCTGAGCCACCGGTAAGCCCTAGCATCTCCACCTCCACATCTCCACCACACATCTCCGGTAAGCCCTAGCATCTCCACCTCCACCATCTCCACCACCACCACACATCCTGAGCCACCGGTAAGCCCTAGCATCTCCACCTCCACCATCTCCACCACCACCACACATCCTGAGCACCGGTAAGCCCTAGCATCTCCCCTCCACCATCTCCACCACCACCACACATCCTGAGCCACCGGTAAGCCCTAGCATCTCCACCTCCACCATCTCCACCACACATCCTGAGCCACCGGTAAGCCCTAGCATCTCCACCTCCACCATCTCCACCACACCATCCTGAGCACCGGTAAGCCCTAGCATCCACCTCCACCATCTCCACTCCACACACATCCTGAGCACCGGTAAGCCCTAGCATCTCCACCACCATCTCCACCACACATCCTGAGCCACCGGTAAGCCCTAGCATCTCCACCTCCACCATCTCCACCACACATCCTGAGCCACCGGTAAGCCCTAGCATCTCCACCTCCTCCATCTCCACCACCACCACACATCCTGAGCCACCGGTAAGCCCTAGCATCTCCACCTCCACCATCTCCACCACACACCTCCGGTAAGCCCTAGCATCTCCACCTCCACCATCTCCACCACACATCCTGAGCCACCGGTAAGCCCTAGCATCTCCACCTCCACCATCTCCACCACCACCACACATCCTGAGCCACCGGTAAGCCCTAGCATCTCCACCTCCACCATCTCCACCACACATCCTGAGCCACCGGTAAGCCCTAGCATCTCCACCTCCACCATCTCCACACATCCTGAGCCACCGGTAAGCCCTAGCATCTCTCCATCTCACCACACATCCCCAGCCCTAGCATCTCCACCTCCACCATCTCCCCCACACATCCTGAGCCACCGGTAAGCCCTAGCATCTCCACCTCCACCATCTCCACCACACATCCTGAGCCACCGGTAAGCCCTAGCATCTCCACCTCCACCATCTCCACCACACATCCTGAGCCACCGGTAAGCCCTAGCATCTCCACCTCCACCATCTCCACCACACATCCTGAGCCACCGGTAAGCCCTAGCATCTCCACCTCCACCATCTCCACCACACTCCTGAGCCACCGGTAAGCCCTAGCATCTCCACCTCCACCATCTCCACCACACATCCTGAGCACCGGTAAGCCCTAGCATCTCCACCTCCACCATCTCCACCACACATCCTGAGCACCGGTAAGCCTAGCATCTCCACCTATCCTGAGCCACCGGTAAGCCCTAGCATCTCCACCTCCACCATCTCCACACATCCTGAGCACCGGTAAGCCCTAGCACCACACATCCTGAGCCACCGGTAAGCCCTAGCATCTCCACCTCCACCATCTCCACCACACATCCTGAGCCACCGGTAAGCCCTAGCATCTCCACCTCCACCACACACACATCCTGAGCCACCGGTAAGCCCTAGCACACATCCTGAGCCACCGGTAAGCCCTAGCATCTCCACCTCCACCATCTCCACCACACATCCTGAGCCACCGGTAAGCCCTAGCATCGGCCTGAGCCACCGGTAAGCCCTAGCATCTCCACCTCCACCATCTCCACCACACATCCTGAGCACCGGAAGCCCTAGCATCTCCACCTCCACCATCTCCACCACACACATCCTAGCCACCGGTAAGCCCTAGCATCTCCACCTCCACCATCTCCACCACACATCCCACCGGTAAGCCCTAGCATCTCCACCTCCACCATCTCCACCACACATCCTGAGCCACCGGTAAGCCCTAGCATCTCCACCTCCACCATCTCCACCACACATCCTGAGCCACCGGTAAGCCCTAGCATCTCCACCTCAACCATCTCCACCACACATCCTGAGCCACCGAAAGATACAGTTATGAAAGAGGACAAGCGAAGTATCCAAGAGTATTTTTCACGCGTGCAAATAAAGAAGAGAAATGGGTTATAACTCTTTTTCTGGAATATTTCAGACAACGGGTTTATTTTCAAATGATTGTTGTTAATTCCCTTCAGTGTTGTTAATTGAAGTTCATTCCCTGCAGAGGCAAAAATTGGTGATTATTGAACGTCAGAGTATTGGCCTTGGTAATACATGCTGACCATTAAATGAACATAGGAATAATGGTAAGAAAAATGAGAATGACTTTGACTTAGAGGGTATTGCATCATTCACAGACTGAAAAGAGGGCGGGGAAGGGATCTCTTAAGGTGCTTTCACACGCACTTTTTCCTTTTTTTTTTTACAATTTTCTGATTTTTTGTCAATTTTTGAGCGAATTGTCGATTTTCCAGTCAGACGACAATGATCGTTTCCGTCTGAAAACCTTAACGTCAATTTTCTCTCTCAAATCAAGAGTTATATTCGAGAATGTTTGTATTTATGTTAAATAAAGTTGTCCAAAAATGACGGAAAAAGTGCTAGTGTGACAGCACCTTTAGTACTGTTAGAGCAGTGTTGTCCAAACATTTTCGCCTATTGTACCCTTTATTATCTTCTTGTACTGTTGCGTACCTTTTCGCGCCCCCCCCCCCCCCCCCCCATCCACCATGGATAAACAAACTGTTTTACTTAGGATAATGCAAATAATATACTAATTATGAAAAGACTGAGTGGGAGTGTTGGTCAATAAATTCGAATTTAATACACGAATAAAAAAAGATGATTTAATAACAAAATGCTCGAAAAATACTTACACAATGTGAGATGTGAGGCGTGTGTGTTTCGAATTTGATATACGAGTAAAAACGATGATTTAATAACAAAATGCTCGAAAAAGATACTTACACAGCTTATTATGAGATGCGAGGCGTGTGTGTTCCTTGTTTGTTCACGTACCCTTGTGATCTACGTTGCGGACCCAAGTTTGAACAACTGAACATGCTGGAAACGAAGAAAGAAACAGAGAGATGGATACGATTGGTGGAAAATAGAGGGACGTTTCCGGAAGCAAAGAAGGGATGGCAACAACAAAGAAGAGAAAGAAAGGAAGAGAGACATAATGAGAGGAAGAGGAAACGAAACAAAAAAACAGATACGTGGGAAATGTCTGAGAGATACAGAAGGTGTGGGAAGCTAGTGTTGTCAAATAGTTGAGGGGAAATTCAGGATATTCAAAATGAAAATTCAAAAAAAAAAATTAAATGATATAAATCGGGTGGATTCTTATTCATAGAAATTACCTACATCTCATTTTTTTTAAACACGTTAGAATTAAATAGTGGATCAAATATCGAACCAAGCACAATACAATAGGAAAAATGTTTATATGAAATACTAACAATAATGCCGAACAAGTTGATTAAATCAGGTTCCCGGTGAATTCCATTCAAATGTAATTCATTCAAACACCAGTGCAGCAGTAATTTGAAATTCAATACATTTTTTCTTGTCCTTGTCACTGATCACTTGTTGCTATTTTCACTCCACAATTGCGACAACTATTATTTGAAAATAAACCCGTCGTCTGAAATATTCCAGTTATAATAAGAGTTATAATCCATTTTTCTTTATTTGCACGCGCGAAAAATACTCTTTCGATTGTTCCACTTGAAAAAGATTCAATCACTGCCAATTTAGCAGGAAAGTAGACAAGTGTGAGTCCATGGGTTCACTTTCGCACTCTTTTAATATGACACTTTTCCCCCGAACTAAACTGCGTTGAAATTAGAGTTCTCTCTCTCTCTCTCTCTTTCTCTTTTCTTTCTCTCTCTCTCTCTCTCTCTCTCTCTCTCTCTCTCTCTCTCTCTCTCTCTCTCTCTCTCTCTCTCTCTCTCTCTCTCTATCTATCTATCTATCTATCTATCTATCTCTCTCTCTCTCTCTCTCTCTCTCTCTCTCTCTCTCTCTCTCTCTCTCTCTCTATCTCTCTCTCTCTCTCTCTCTCTTCTCTCTCTTTCTCTCTCTATTCTTCTCTCTCTCTCTCTCTCTCTCTCTCTCTCTCTCTCTCTCTCTCTCTCTCTCTCTCTCTCTCTCTCTCTCTCTCTCTCCTCTCTCTCTCTCTCTCTCTCTCTCTCTCTCTCTCTCTCTCTTTCTCTCTACCTCCACCTCCACCTATCTTTTTCACATTTCACTACCATTCCTCAAAATTCTCTCGATATTCTACGATACCCTTCAACACTCCATCCCACGCATCTTGCTCGAGAAACGTAATATATCTTCTCGATTTCATGAAATTCATTAGGATTTCAGCAGATCTGCCGACGCTCCCGTAGATCTGGCAACACTGCGAGAAGCGGAGGGAAGGGTTTCTTGAAGATGGACAGCGAGGATTCTTAACAACTGTCATGCGAGTTTGTCATGCGAGTTATTACTCCAGATCACAATGTTGAGAGAATATGACAGATGGTCGATAGATAGAAAATAAAAGCTGATAGATGTTTAAGTATACTAAGGAATGTAATTGAATTTTAAGAACAAGAAAACGTATGTATGATTACAATAAGAAAACGTATATATGATTAGGTTGATATGGAACAAAATCCTTGTTGGTATAATGCCAGTTTACCGGTATGCAAGCTAGAGCTCTTGCAGAAAAGCAATATTATTGGTTATGAAATTGGTTATGAAGTTATGAAATCCGAAGTACTGTTATATAAAAGCTAATAGCTACGGTTACAATGAGTATGGTGATGAAGATGATGATGGTGCACTGCAATGGGCTCTTTTCTCTCTCTCTCTCTCTCTCTCCTCTCTCTCTCTCTCTCTCTCTCTCTCTCTCTCTCTCTCTCTCTCTCTCTCTCTCTCTCTCGTCTCTCTCTCTCCTCTCTCTCTTTCTCTTGCTTATCTTATTATAGTTGATAATTAATGATAATTAATGATAGTGATAATAGTGGTAGTATTTGTAGTATTAGAAATAATAACGATAGTAACAATATGATGTTGATGACGATGGTGATTATGGTAATGATTAGTTATAATGAATAATACAATGGTAATGATAATAAAAGCAACAGAATGCCAATAATACTAATGGAAACGTATTATTATTATCCTCACTATTATCATTATTATCAACGTTATTATTATCTTTATATCTATAGTAATTCATAGTTTAGTTTTACTATTATGACTAATTTAAATACAAATAATATTCTTTCGTTACTACGACAACCATTAATTCTACAATTCATACAATTATTCTTACTATTATGTATTCTTGCTACTACCATTATTAGTACCACCATTACCGCTACCGTCCATTACCATTAGTACTACCATTCTTAGCACTACCATTACTACAACCATTCACTCGATTGTCAAGCCTATTACCATTCTTAAAACGACCATCATTTCTATCATTATCCTTGCAAGTACCATTATTTTTACCACTTCCATTATCCACCATGACGATATCATTACATTCCACCATTCTTACAACAACCATTATCAACACCATTCTTGCCAGTACCATTCTTTACGAGTGCTTTCTAATGACAACTAAGAATTTTACTCTCTTCGCAACTGCTCTCGTTCTTACTATTAGCATATTCTTACATCCAAGGTCTATATTAGTACTTATATAGACCTTGCTTACATCTACCATTGTATACTGTTACCATTTCTACAGAATTACTTTAAACTTTTCTACCATTACCAAAAACTCTCTTAGTTATGGTTACTATTTAGACTCTTATCCTTTCTACGAGTGTCATTATCACTGATATTCTTACAAACACCATTCTTATTAATACGTGACAAGTTAAACTACCATTCTTACCTCTACCCCTACCACACTCTTCGTTATTTGTATCATTCTTACTACTTCTATTTCTACGGTTACTACTTATGTTCTTACAACTACCTTCCTGCTACTATTCTTACTATCATTCTTACTGCTATTGCTACCACTCTTACTACTAACACAATTTATATTACTACTTTCTTATAACCACCATTTTTTTACTACAGTTCTTACTACCATGGTCTTTATCACTGCCATTACTACCATACAACCACTATTTTTACTACTACGTTACAATTCCTACTACCATTCTTACCTATACCATGACTACCATACTGTCACTATTCTTACTTCTATGTTACAACTTTCCTACACCGTTTTTACTAATACCATTACTACCATATATCATATTCTTACCATGTTACAATCCCTCCTACCATTCTTACCACTTACCATCCCCTACCATACTACCACTACTCTTACCTTGTTACCATTCCTTCTACCATTCATACCGCGTACCCTTACTACCATACAACCCAATTCTTACCATGTACATCCCTCTACCATTCTTACCACGACCATCGCCCCTACTCAATACTCTCACCACGTACCATCCTTCCCTACAATCTTCTCACCCGCTACATGTACTACCGTACTACCACTACTCTTACCATGTTACCATTCCTCCTACCCATTTTCTTACCACTACCATGACTACCATACTATCACTATTCTTACTTCTACGTTAATTCTTCCCATTCTTACCGCTGCTATTACTACCATTCCACTACCAACTATTCTCACCATGTTACAATCCCTACCTACCTTACTTACCACTACCATCCCTACTACTAACCCATACTCTACCTTCTACCTCCTACCATTCTCACCGCTACCACGACTACCATTGTCAACCCTGTTTTTCTCCCTCCTTCACCACCGGGGATCATGAACACACATTTCTTATTTTTCGGGGGGGCTGAGCTCGCGCGCGGATTGGGACGCAAAAAACCGCCTTGATTGAATATCCTGCCCCAGTTCCTACGGGCTTTTTTCGTGTCTTTAAGGGTTTAGGTTGAGGGGGAAGGGCGAGGGAGGGAGGGGGGGAGGGGTAAGGTGAGGGTGAGGGAGTATGCGGGAGGGGGATGAGTAAGGTGGAAGGGAAGAGGGAAAGCCGGAAAAGGAAAAGTGAAAAAGTGGGGAGAGGGAAAGGGGCGGAGGGGTAATGGAAGGGGGGAGGGTGTAAAGGTGAAGGGTAGTGTTAGGAGAGAGGGGGTAAGGAATGGAAGGGGAGGGGGAAAGGGAAGGGGGTAAGGAAAGGGGTTGAGTGGAGGAGCAGGGGAGAGGAAGAAGATTGAAGAGGAGGGGAAGAAAGGGAAGTGGACGAGGAGAAGGGGAGGGGTTAAGGAAAGGGGGAGGGGAGACAAGGAGGTTACAGAAAGGGGGGGAGGGGAAAGAGAAAAGATAGAGAATGGGAGAGGGTGATTGGGAAGGGGGAGCGGTAAAGAAAAAGAGAGAGTAGGGAAAACGAAGGGGTGGAATGAGGTAAGCGAAAGGGGAGATAGAGGAGAAAAAAATGAGAAATGAGAGAAAGGAGAAATAGG
>NW_020868879.1:129881-137381 GCF_003789085.1 Penaeus vannamei
GGCAGCGAATTGGCATATGACAGCCAAAATGACGCTCTGACCCGAGATTGAAGCTAAATGAACTACATTGTAGATATGGCCCGATGGTTTCATGTTTTCTTTCTCTCTCTCTTTCTCTTTAATTCTTTTCCTCTTTCTCTCTAATTCTCTTTCTCTCCTCTCTCTCTCTCTCTGTCTGTTTGTCTAAGCCTGACCTTGCATCTTGTTTGTGTTCTGTTTCTGCTACACTTTTAGACATCGGCTGATTCCACATCCAGACTATGTATATTGCGCTTATTATTAGAGTTCCTTCAGTGCAAGATTTAAAAAGGATAAAGGATACTAAGTTCTTCTCCAGCAGGTAAGAAATCGACTGTCCTGTTTTAGTAATATGAGGATACTTTAGTCTCTCTCTATCTATCTTTCTATCTATCTCTCTCTCTCTCTCTCTCTCTCTTTCTTTCTTTCTTTCTTTCTCTCTCTCTCTCTCTCTCTCTCTCTCTCTCTCTCTCTCTCTCTCTCTCTCTCTCTCTCTCTCTTATCACTATTCGAATCCTATGCATGTATGTGCATAACTATTTTGTGTTTGGATGGAGTATTAATGTAAGCTATATGTATGTGCGTTTATGCGTGTGTACGTATTTTTGTGTGTGTGTTTATGTGTGTACATGTGTAGCCTCTAGTGTGTCTGTGTCTGCGCGCCCAAAACAACATGGCCGACAACAAACAACCAAATTCAAAAAAACAATTTCCCCGCAAACGGCAACCTCCAAAAGACAAAATAGAAATTCCACACGGCCAATTTCCCGACGCCTTCATTCAATACATTTCTTGATCAAGTTTACGGTTATTGCAATGCGAATATTGGAGAAAAATCATTCGAAAAAGCACACGCGCCTTCGTTCGGGCCGCACGGTGAAAATACCTGTTTCCCGTTTTCTTTCACAGGTGACGTTGACGGTGACAAAAATTGAATCGAATATAGATACTAAGAAATATAACTGCTTTTCAATGCAAAATAAGGATAACAATAATAACGTTAATAGTAATAATGATAATGATTTAAAAAATGTAACTGTTTCTCATCGTTAATGTTAATAGCAATAATGATAGCGGTGAAAATACCTGGCCTTTTTTCCCGTTTTCTTTCGCAAGTGACGTTGACGGCGAGAGACAAAAATTGAATCGAATATAAATACTTAGAAATATAACTGCTTCTCAATGCAAAATAAGGATAACAGTAATAAAGTTAATAGCAATAATGATAATGATGAAAAAATTAGCTTCTTCTCATTGTTAATGTTAATAGTAATAATGATAACGTTGAAAATACCCGCCTTTTTTCCCGTTTTCTTTCGCAAGTGACGTTGACGGTGAGAGACAAAAATTGAATCGAATATAAATACTACGAAGTAGAACTGCTTCAAATTGCCAAATAAGGATAACGATGATAATAATGTTAATAGTAATTATGATAACGGTGAAAATATCCGCCTTTTCCCGTTTTCTTTCACAGGTGACGTTGACGGTGAGAGGCAAAAATTGAATGGAATATAAATACTTCAAAATATAACTGCTTTTTAATGCAAAGCAAGGATAAAGATGATAATAATGGTAGTGATGATTATAATGATGATGAAAAATGTAAACGTAGCTTCTCATTGCAAAATAAGGATAATGATAAGAATGTTAATAGTAATAATGAGAACGGTGAAAATACCTGACCTTTTTTCCCGTTTTCTTTCACAGGTGACGTTGACGGCGAGAGACAAAAATTTAACCGAATATAAATACAAAATATAACTGCTTCTCATTGCAAAATAAGAATAACGATGGTAATATTGTCAATAGTAATAATGATAATTATGGAAAAGATGTAACTCCTTCTCATTGCAAAATAAGGATAACAATTATGATATTGCTGATAGTAATAATGATAACGGTGAAAATACCCGCCTTTTTTCCGTTTCTTTCAAAAGTGACGTTGACGGTTGAGAATCAAAACTTGAATTGAATATAAATACTTCAAAATATAGCTGCTTCTCAATGCAAAATAGGGATAACAATAATAATAATGTTAATAGTAATAATAATCATGATAATAGAAATAACAGTGATGTTAATAGAGATAACAGTGATAATAATAGAAATAACAATGATAATAGAAATAAGTGAGGATGATAGAAATAACAGTGATGATAATAGAAATATAAGTGATTGAAATAAGAATAACAGTAGAAATAACAAATAACAGTGGTGATAATAAAATAAAGTGATGATAATAGAAATATGATAATAGAAATAACAGTGGTGATAATAGAAATAACAGTGATGATAATAGAAATAACAGTGATGATAGAAATAACAGTGATAATACAAATAACAGTGGTGATAATAAATAACAGTGAATGATAACAGTGATGATAATAGAAATAACAGTGGTGATAATAGAAATAACAGTGATGATAATAGAAATAACAGTGGTGATAATAGAAATAACAGTGATGATAATAGAAATAACAGTGATGATAATAGAAATAACAGTGGATGATAAAAAATAACAGTGGTGATAATAGAAATAACAGTGATGATAATAGAAATAACAGTGTGATAATAGAAATAACATTGATGTTAATAGAAATAACATTGATGTTAATAGAAATAACAGTGATGATAATAGAAATAAAATAACAGTGTAATAATAGAAATAACAGTGATAATAATAGAAATAACAGTGATAATAATAGAAATAACAGTAATAATAATAGAAATAAAATAGCAGTGATAATCATAGAAATAACAGTGATAATAAAAGAAATAACAGTTATGATAAATACGTAAATAGGTAAGATTTGCACTAAGAGAAATGAAGTTATTTACGGTACTTTGAATATAATCTTGATATTCAAAAAATAGAAAAATGAATAAGAATAAAATAAATAAATAAAAACTTGATAATAGTTGAATGCATAAAAAGAGTGTGTGTGTGCCTGGTTGTGTGTTGTGTGTTTGTGTGTTTGTGTGTCTGTGTCTGTGTATGTGTGTATTTCTCTGTGTACATTACAGTAATCATCATTATCATCATCATCATGAAAATAATTTGATAAGAAAAGTTAACGTCGATATTAACATCATCAAGAGAAATAACAAATTAATTGAAAATACAAATAATTACAAAGAAATTAACGATAATAACAACATTTATGACCCAAATGCAGATGTAAACAGCAGCAGCAGATGTTACTTTATTTAAAAAAAAATCATACGTAAAAGATATGAGTAAGTAGGACACGAAGAGAAATAAGGAAAAATATATGTGTTTTTACTCTCATCTTTGTTTTAAATTCCGTTCATTTTCTTCCATTCGTTTTTTTTAATAGTTGTTTCCTATTGTTAATGAGATTTTTTTTTTTATTATTATTTTATTTTTGTCTTGTCTTTCTCCTCTCTTCTCTCTTTCGTTTGTCTTGGTTTCTTATTAGTCTTTCTCTGTTCTCTTCTATTCTTCCTCTTCTTCGTTTTCTTCCTCCTCTTTTTCCTTCTTTGTCTTTTTCTTCTTCTTCTTTCCTTCCTCCTCATTTCCTGCTCTTTCTGCTTCTTTCCTCTTTTTTTCCTTCTTTGTCTTTGTCTTCTTTTTCTTCCTCCTCTTGTTTCTCTTCTTTTCCTTTATTCTTATTCCTTTCTCTCCCTGCTCTTTTTCCTTCTTATCTTTTTCCTTTTTCTTTTCCTTCTTCATGCCTCTTCCTTTCTTTTCTCTTCTCTTTTTCCCCTCCTCTTTTGCCTTCCCTTCCTCTTCTTCTTTGTCTTTTTCTTTCCTCTTCTTCTCTTTCTTCCTCCTCTTTTTCCCTCTTCTTCTTCCTTCTTTTCTCTTTCTTCCTCTTCTCATTCTCTCCCACTCCTCCTTCTTTTTCCCTTTCTTCTTCCTCATTCTCTTTTCCATCCTTGTCTTTTTTTCTTCAGCTTCCTCTTCTCTTCCCTCTCCCCTCCCCTTCTCTTTTCCTTCTTTGTGTTTTTCTTCTTCTTCTCTTCTTTCTTCCTCCTTCCCTTTCTTCTTCCTCATTCTCTTATTCCCTCCTTATCTTTTTCTTTATCTTCCTCCTCTTCTTCTTCCTCTCCCTTTCCCTTCCTTCCTTTTCCTCCTTCTCTTTTCCTTCTTAGTCCTTTTTTCATTTCTCTTTTTATTTCTCCGTGTTTCCCTTGACCCCCCCCTCCACTGCTCCAAATATCTCTCCCTCTTTTCCATTCCATCCTCCTCTCCTTTTTTCTTTTTTCTTCTGATTCTCCACCGTGCCACGCCTCTCTCTCTCTTTATTCTTTTCATTTTTTTGGGGTGTTTTGGGGGCCGGAAGGATAACTCCCAAACCTTTTTTTTTTTTTTTTTTTTTTTTTTTTTTTTTGGTCAATAAGAAAATACAACTCCAATTAAAATAACTAATTATTGGGTTTGTGACCCCCTTTCTGCTCTCTCTCCTCTCTCTCTCTCTCGAATTTTTCACATAAACTTTACTCTGTCTCTTATGGAGGTCTTGTTCTGGATTTTCTGGGTCTGGGTGGGCGTTGGTTATTTTTTTTGTCTTTTGTTGGGGGTGTTTAACCCTTCTGAGTTTTTCTGGTTGTGGGTTGACCTCTGTTAAGGGCGTATTTAAATGATATACAGGCGAAGATAAAAGGAGCTTCTCTTGGTCTGTTTCTTTTTTGGCAAATTTTTTCTCTTTTATCTCTTTAAATAATAATAACTAAATAAATTAAATAACTCAATCAAATTTATTTGCCCAATGGAATTTGTTATCATATTAAGATATTCGGGGGCGAAATTTAGAGCTAAGCGTGTGTTCTTGTAATTCCGAAAAACAAAAGCCCCACACTAATCATATTTTTTTGTGGGTATAATTACTAAAATATCCTTTCTTAAAAGATTCCAACTCTGCTTTTCCTCATAACCTTATTTTTTTTCTTGTGGTTGTTTTTTTTTGTTTTCTTTTTTTTCCCATTCCTCCTTTCTTTTTTCCTTTGTTTACAGCGTTTTTTTTTTTTCTCCTCCTCTTCCCATATCACTTGTGGGTGTAGATCTGCTCTTGTGGCCCATTTGTTCTTCTTTTCTTTTTTCCTGGCCTCGTTTTCGTATACTATTCGAATCTGAAATAAAAAGAACATCCTCCATAAAATAAAATGCCTCGGAGAAGAAATTGATAAATAGAGTTGGTGGGGAGGGGGAAGGGAGCCGGGGGAGGGGGTTGGTTTCCAAAAGTCCCTTTGTTGGGGAGGGGAAGGAGGATAGGTGAGGAATTATAGGAAAATGGGGAGGAAAAGAAAGGTGGGAGGGAAATTTTGTGGGAAGGGAAAGGGGAGGAGAAAGGGGAGGAAGGAAGGAGGAAAAGGGAGGGGAATATTAAAAGGGATTTTGGGGAAAAGGAGGGAAAGAGGAGGTGGATGAAATAGGTGAATGAATAAAGGGGAAGGAAGGGGGAGGGATAAAAATGGTGGGGAGGGGAAAAGGTAAGAAAAGAAAAAAGAGGAAGAATGGGTGAGGGGGAAATAGGAAAAAACAGGGAAGGAAGGGGGGAAAGAGGGATAAAGTAGGGGAATAAAAAAAGGAGTGGGAAAAAGAGGAAAGGAGGGAGTTTGTCTCTTTTCTCTTCCTCTTTCCTTACTTACTCATTTCCCTTTCTCCTCCTTTTTTCTTTTCTTCTTACCTCCCTCTCCTCCTCTTTCTTCATCCTACAACTCTTCTTCCTCCTCCTCCTTCTATCCCTAAACTCTTCCTTCTGCTTCCTTCTTCTACTTCTCCCATTTTCCTTCTCCTTTCTCTTCCCTCTTCCTCCTATTCTCTATTTCTCACCTTCTCTTTCTCTCCCTTCTCCTTCTCCTCATCCTCCCATTCTTATTTCTTCCTCCCTCCTCTTCCTCATCCTTTTCCTCCTTCTCCTCGTCTTCCTACATCTCCTCCTCTTCTTCCTCCACTTTCCCACCTCCCTAACCCCCCCCACTCCCTCTACACCCTACACCCCCACCCCAACCTCTGCCACCTACTTCACCCCCTCCCTCTACCACCTACTCCCTCCCCACCCCCTCACTCTACCACTTACCTCCCACCCTCATCCCCAACCACATCACCTACTCCCTCCCCCAAACCCCTCTACCACCCAACACCCCACCCCCTTCCCCTCCCTATGCCACCTTTTCCCCCCACCTCCCCACCTCTCCCTGTACCACCTAACTCACCCCCTTCTCCTTCTACCACCTCCTCCCCCACCTCCCCACCACCTCCCCCCCCTACCACCTCCCCCCACCCCCCTCCCATCCTTCCACCAACACCCCCCCTCCCTCCAACCCCCTCTGCCAACCAACCCGAACTATCCAGCATTGCAGAGTTGCATTTAGCAATTTGATCAACACATTTTTCCTCCCTCTCTCCTCTCTCTATCTCTCTCCGGCGTGCGAGTCTCTCATAATTAACATTCGGAGTGATGTTAATTAGGTTGTTAAATCTGCGGAGTGAGCGGTCCATCAGTCTGGGAGTGGCGGCCCGTCTGTCTGTCTGTCTGTCTGTCGCTGTCTGCTGTCTCTGTCTCTCTCTCTCTCTCTTTCTTTCTCTCTCTGTCTCTCTGTCTCTCTCTCTCTCTCTCTCTCTCGCTCTCTCTCTCTTCTCTCTCTCTCTCTCTCTCTCTCTTCTATCTTTCTGTCTTCTCTCTCTCTGCTGTCTGTCTGTGTCTCTCTCTCGCCTCTCCCTTGTCTTATTCTCTCTTTTCTCACTTCCCTCTCTCTCTCTTCTCTCTCTCTCTCTCTCTCTCTCTCTCTCTCTCTCTCTCTCTCTCTCTCTCTCTCTCTCTCTCTCTTTCTCTCTTCTCTTCTCTCTCTCTCTCTCTCTCTCTCTCTCTCTCTCTCTCTCTCTCTCTCTCTTTCTCTCTTTCCTCTCTCTGTCTCTCTGTGTCTCTCTCTCTCTGCCTCTCCCTGTCTCTATTCTCTCTTCTTTCTCACTTCCCTCTCCTCTCTCTCTCTCTCTCTCTCTCTCTCTCTCTCTCTCTCTCTCTCTCTCTCTCTCTCTCTCTCTCTCTCTCTCTCTCTCTCTCTCTCTCTCTCTCTCTCTCTCTCTCTCTCTCTCTCTCTCTCTCCTCTCTCTCTCTCTCTCTCTCTCTGCCCCCTATCTCTCTTTGTATCTCTCTCTCTCTCTCTCTCTCTCTCTCTCTCTCCTCTCTCTCTCTCTCTCTCTCTCTCTATATATTATATATATATATATATATATATATCTATCTATCTCTCTCTCGTCTCTTCTCTCGCTCTCTCTCATCTCTCTCTCTCTCTCTCTCTCTCTCTCTCTCGCTCTCTCTCTCTCTCTCCTCCTCTCCCTCTCTCCCTCTCTCTCTCTCTCTCTCGTCTTCCCTTCTCTCTTCCCGCTCTTCTCCCCCTCCTCTCTCTCTCTCTCTCCCGTCTCTCTCTTCCCTCTCTCCCCTCTCCTCTTCCCACCTCTCTCCTCTCTCCCTCGCTCCCTCTCAATCTCCTCCCAGGATCTATGGCGGCGCA
>NW_020868879.1:152381-159881 GCF_003789085.1 Penaeus vannamei
TTTCAGTCTTTAATTACAAAGTAAAAATTAATGAAGTTTCTTTGCCATCGAGACTAATTTTTCTGGTGAGTTTAATTCTCATTACTGAGATTTTTTTTTCTTTATTTCTTTTCTTTTTTTCTTTTTTTTTTTTTTTTTTTCTTTTTTCTTTTTTTTTCTTTTCTTATTTTCTTTTCCTCTTTCTTCTATTTTCTTTTCCGAGTGTGACATCTGAAAAGGCGGCTCAATAGATTGCATCGGGTGGGATTTTATAACATAATAGAAAATAAGAAAAGAAAAAAGGAAAGAAGACAAGAAAAATGAAAAGAAAAGAGAAGAAAGAGGAAAAGAAAATCAGAAAGAAAAAAAAAAAGGAGGAAGAAAGAAAAAGAAAAGAAAAAAGAGAAAAAAGAGGAAAAGAAATTAAGATTATAAGTACAAGTGAAGAAACATCTTATGGTCTTCTATATTCGTGAAATAAAATTAGTGATGGAATTAATCTTAATTGCTGACGATGGTAAGTGCAATCAGTGACGTTTTCATGCAGTTTGTGGAAGAGAGAGAAAAAAAAAAAGTGTTTGTTATGGGTATAATAGGCAGTGTGATAACAGAAGGTCAGTTTTCATTATTTTGAATGATGTGAGGATAGAGAATGGGAGAGAGGCAGAGAAAAAGAGAAAGAGAGAGAGAGAGTGAGAGAGAGTTAGTTAGATAGATAGATATAGAGAGAGAAAGAGGGAGAGAGTAAAGGAGATAGTTATATATATATATAGAGAGAGAGAGAGAGAGAAGAGAGAGAGAGAGAGAGAGAGAGAGAGAGAGATAGAGAGAGAGAGAGAGAGTTTAGAGAGAGTTAAATAGATGGAGAGAGAGTGAATTAGATTAGAGAGAGAGATATGGGAGATATAGATTCAAAATAATTCTTTATAAATGTTTTAAAATCCCACCCGATACAATCACTCAAAATGAATAATAATGATAGTAATGACCAGATGATAAGGGTAATGAATAATTATATGATAAAGATATTGATAACAATATTGATAATGATGATACTAACTAATACTACTAATAATAACAATCTTCCTTTTTCCATTTTTAAGCTCTTCCACTCCCCATCCCCTACTAACCCCCACCCCAAACACTCCCCCCTCCTCTCCACCCTATTCGAAGTCCCAATCCCTGCACCCCCGCCCTCCTTACCACCCTAACCCTCCCCCCTCTAACACACCCAGCCACCCTACTCCCCAATCCCTCACACACCCTCCTTACCTCCCCCCTTTTCCACACCCATCCCTTCCCCTCCCCCATACCCTATCCTCATCCCAATCCGTCCACCCCCTCCCTACCTTCCATCCGCTCCCCTCCCCAAACCCTCTCCCACTCCCCAAACTCAATCCCAACCCCCCTCCTTACCCCCCAACCCTCCCCCATCCCCTCCCCTATCCTTCTCCCAACTCCCCAACCCCCCAACCCCTCTCCCCCTCGACAACCACGAGCGACACCACGAGCGCCATGACAAACTCCAGATCATTCCCCCCATGTCAGAAAAGTTTAAATTACCATTAAGAGACACGCCCATTAATAATGCACGTGGGCGGTCGCAGGTCATCTCCCTTGGCACTGGCAGCGGGGTCAAATTTGGCATAAAATTTGGGGGAGATTGATTCAACTTTTGGATAGGGAGAGAGAGAGGAGACTGAATTTTGTTGAAATAGATTTATTTGGTGGGTGTACGTGTGTGCTTATGCAGACGTTCGTGTATGTGTTTTTTGTGTGCGTGTGTGTGTTTGTGGTGGGTATACGTGTGTACTTACATAGATGCTCGTGTGTGTGTGTGTGGGGGGGGAGTATATGTGTGTGGGGGGGGGGTGAGTGTGTGTGTGGGGGGGGTGAGTGTGTGTGTGTGTGTATGTGTGTGTGTGTGGTAGAGAGAGAGAAAGAGAGAGAGAGAGAGAGAGAGAGTCAGAAAATATGAAAATGTTGCCAGACTTACATACAAGTAATATACACTGAAGAGAAATATACACAACAGTGTGTGTGTGTGTGGTGTGTGTGTGTGTGTGTGTGTGTGTGTGTGTGTGTGTGTGTGTGTGGTAGAGAGAGAGAGAAGAGAGAGAGAGAGAGAGAGAGAGAGAGAGAGAGAGAGAGAGAGAGAGAGAGAGAGAGAGAGAGAGAGAAGAGAGAGAGAGAGAGAGAGAGAGAGAGAGAGAGAGAGAGAGAGAGAGAGAGAGAGAGAGGAAGAGAGATCAGAAAATATGAAATGTGCCAGACTTACATACAAGTAATATACACTGAAGAGAAATATACACGATAATGATACTAATTTAATCATACCAATAATGACAATAGTGATGATAATGATAATGAATAACGATAATAGTAACAATGGTAATGGTGATAATAATAATAATGATAATAACAAAGATAAGCCATTTAGCGGAATGACAATAATAGAAAATAGCAATAGAGAGAGAGAGAGAGAGAGAGAGAGAGAGAGAAGAGAGAGAGAGAGAGAGAGAGAGAGAGAGAGATAGAAGAGAATTCAGAAAACATTGTAGTTATAATTCTTGCACACCTTTTATCATTACTATCCTCATTACTATCATTATCATTATTATTTTGTCATTATTTCTTATCTCTTTCACTAAATGAAAAAATAGCGTTAATGAAAAAAGAATGATAGAAAAACCAAAAAAGAAAAAGAAGAAAAAATACAATAATCACAGTAATAAGAGTAATAACGATAAAAGACCTCATTAAGTGATAAAGAATCTTGATGAAAGTGCAAGCAAATGGATCAACGTTAAATTAAATTGATATTCAATAATCAAGACGTATTAAATTTGCATTAAATGGGGAGGGGGGAGGTAGAGGGGGAGGGTAGAGGGGAGGAGGGGGGAGGGGGAGAGGTAGGAGGAGGAGGGGTAGAGGGGGGGGAGGGGGAGGGAGAATTTAGCTTTTGTTTATTAAAATTTATTTTTNTAGAAAAAGGAAGGAAGAAAAGAAAAATGAAGGAAAGAGAAAAAGAGAAAAGAAATTAAGATTATACAGTACAAGTGAAGAAACATCTTATGGTCTTCTATATTCGTGAAATAAAATTAGTGATGGAATTAATCTTAATTGCTGACGCTGGTAAGTGCAATTAGTGACGATTTTATGCAGTTTGTGAAGAGAGAGAAAAAAAGTGTTTGTTATGGGTATAATAGGCAGTGTGATAACAGAAAGTCAGTTTTCATTATTTTGAATGATGTTGACGGATAGAGAATGAGAAGGCAGAGAAAAGAGAAAGAGAGAGTGAGAGAAAGAGAGTTAGATAGATAGATAGATAGAGAGAGAGAGAGAGAGAGGGAGGAGAGAGAGAGTAAAGGAGAGTTAGATATATAGATAGAGAGAGAGAGAGAAAGAGAGTTAGAGCGAGTTAGATAGATAGAGAGAGACATGAGAGTTAGATAGATAGATAGATAGATAGAGAGAGAGAGAGATGGGAGATATAGATTCAAAGATAATTCTTTATAACGTTTTAAAATCCCACCCGATACAATCACTCAAATGATAATAATGATAATGATAATAATAATAATGATAGTAATGACCATGATGACAAGGGTAATGAATAATTATGATAAAGATATTGATAACAATATTGATAATGATGCTATTAATACTAATACTACTAATAATGATAACAGTAATCCTCCTTTCCATTTTAAGCTCTTCCCACTCCCCATCCCCCCTACTAACCCCCAACCCCAAACACTCCCCCCTCCTCTCCCTCCCCCTACACTCTAATCCCAAGTCCCAATCCCCACCCCCCCCTCCTTACCACCCTAACCCTCCCTCTCTAACACACCCAGCCACCCTACTTCCCCAATCCCTCACACCCCCTCCTTACCTCCCCACGTCACCCCATCTCCCACCCCTCCCCCGCCCCCTATCCCCCATCCTCTCTCCCACTCCCCCACCCTCCTCCATCCCCGACCCCCTCCCCTATCCCTTCTCCCACTCCCAAACTCAACCCCACCCCTCCACCCCCTCCTCCTTACCTCCCCAACCCCCAACCCCCCTCCCTCCTACCTCCCCAACCCCCCCAACCCCTCTCCGACACCACGAGGCGCCATGACAAACTCCAGATCATTCCCCCCATGTCAGAAAAGTTTAAATTACCATTAAGAGACACGCCCATTAATAATGCACGTGGGCGGTCGCAGGTCATCTCCCTTGGCACTGGCACCGGGGTCAAATTTGGCATAAAAATTTGGGGGAGATTGATTCAACTTTTGGATAGGGGAGAGAGAGAGGAGACTGAATTTTGTTGAAATAGATTTATTTGGTGGGGTGTACGTGTGTGCTTATGCAGACGTTCGTGTATGTGTTTTGTGTGCGTGTGTGTGTTGTGGTGGGTATACGTGTGTACTTACATAGATGCTCGTGTGTGTGTGGGGGGGGGGAGTATGTGTGTGGGGGGGGTGAGTGTGTGTGGGGGGGGTGAGTGTGTGTGTGTGTGTGTATGTGTGTGTGTGTGTGGTAGAGAGAGAAAGAGAGAGAGAGAGGAGAGAGAGAGAGAGAGAGAAGAGAGAGAGAAGAGAGAGAGAGAGAGAGAGAGAGTCAGAAAATATGAAAATGTTGCCAGACTTACATACAGTAATTACACTGAAGAGAAATATACACATGTGTGTGTGTGTGTGTGTGGTGTGTGTGTGTGTGTGTGTGTGCGTGTGTGTGTGTGGTGGTAGAGAGAGAAAAGAGAGAGAGAAAAAAGAGAGAGAGAAAAAAGAGAGAGAGAGAGAGAGAGAGAGAGAGAGAGAAGGAGAGAGAGAGAGAGAGAAAGAGAGAGAGAGAGAGAGAAAGAGAGAGAGAGAGGGGTGGGAGAGAGAGAGTCAGAAAATATGACAATGTTGCCAGACATACATACAAGTAATATACTCTGAAGAGAAATATATACAATAATGATACTAATTTAATCATACTAATAATGACAATAGTGATGATAATGATAATGATATAGATAATAGTAACAATGGTAATGGTGATAATAATAATAATGATAATAACAAAGATAAGCCATTTAGCGGAATGACAATAATAGAAAATAGCAATAAGAGAGAGAGAGAGAGAATATCAGAAAACATTGTAGTTATAATTCTTGCACACCTTTTATCACTACTATTATCATTACAATCATTATCATTATTATTTTGTCATTATTTCTTATCTCTTTCACTAAACTGAAAAATAGCGATAATGATTGCAATAATTGTTCCTCCCTTTTGAATAGTGATAACAAAGATAAAATTAGCCGGAACCATTAATGGAAAAAGAATGATAAAACAAACCAAAAAAGAAAAAGAGAAAGGAAAAAATACAATAATCACAGTAATAAGAGTAATAACGATAACAAGACCTCATTAAGTGATAAAGAATCTTGATGAAAGTGCAAGCAAATGGATCAACGTTAAATTAAATTGATATTCAATAAATCAAGACGTAATTAAATTTGCATTAAATGGGGGAGCGGGGGGAGGGGGGGGGGAGGGGGAGGGGGGAGGGGGGAGGGGAGGGAAATTAGCTCTTGTTTGTCTTTGTTTTTGTTTTTTTGTAAGGTGTGAGGGGGGGGGGGTAGTGATGGGGGGGGGGGTCTGGGGAAAGGGGGGAGGGGATGAAGTGATATTGTATCCTTTGTTAGTGTTGTTGTTTTTTATCCTTTTATAATCACTATTGTTTTCTTATCATTATATTTTATTATTTCATATATCATTATTATTTATTTATTATTATCATTTGTTATTCATCATCATTCTCAATTATCGGGTTTATCATTTATCATTTATTGTCATTATATTATTACTATCAATTTGTTATTGTTATTAGCTATTTAATTTTTTTACCATTATAATTGTTATAATCATTATCTTATATTATTATTATATTTCTATTACTATCATTATTCGTTATTATTGTCATTTATTCATCGTGTGTTATTATTAGTCATTGCTATATGATTATCATTGTAATTATCATTTATTATTGTTATCCATCATTCTTTTGTTGTTGTTCTTGTTGAAATCACTGTCATCGATTATCATGATCATGATCATCATCATATTATCATCAGCATCATCATGATTATCAACATTATCTTTATCATTTTCATAATAATTGTTCTCGTTGTGTATCATTGTTCTTATAATTCTTGTACATCTTTTATCATTACTCTTATCATTACGATCATCATCATTATCATTTTGTCATTATCTCTTTATCTTCTAGACCCTTATCAAAACTAACCATCATCATCACCACAATCATCACTATTTTTACATTAACGAATAGTCTTCTCTCGTGTATCTATCAAAACGAAAAAAAAAATCAGATCAGACATAAAAAAATTTAAAAAAAAAATAAAAAATCCCACGTAAAACCATTATTAAATTTCGACAAAGTAATTAATTGTATTAAGCCAACCCATTAGCGTATCATTTGCATTTGAGAGATTAAGAATGGGTAAATAAGGCGTATCAGACCCTTAGAGAAACCATTAGAGAGAATTGCGCTAATAAATAATGCCAAAGGGGTTGACACTGTGCGTGCTTCGTTGTACATTGGGGGTAAATACACGTAGAGGGGGGGTGAGAGGGGGGGTGGGGGAGGGGGGTGATGAGGTTGGGTAGGGGGGGGGTTGGGGGGAGGGAGGGTGGAAGGGAGGTAGGGGAGGAGGGGGGAAACGGGGGGGAGGGAGGGGGAGGGGGGGGGTGGAGGGGGAGGAGGGGGTGGTTGAGGGGGGAGGTTGTGGGTGGGGGGGGGGAGGAGTTTGTGTGGTTGGGGGGAAGGGGGTGGTTTGTGTGGGGGGAGAGGGTGTGTAGTGGTTGGGGTGGAGGGTGGGAGGTTTGTGTGGGTGGGGGTAGAAGTTTGTATAAGAAGGGGAGGGGGTTGGGGGAAGGTGGGGGTGCGGGTGTGGGGTGAGGAGGGGGGTGGGTGTGTAGGGGAGGGGCGGGAGTGTGAGGGTGAGGGCAGGGGGGATGTCGTACGTGTTGTAAGGGGAGGAAGTGGGGATGTGGGGGCTTAGTGGGGGTGTGGTGGATGTACGTGTGGGGATAGAGGGGTTGTGTATGGGGAAGGGGGTTGTGTGTGTGGTGTGTGTGTGTGTGTGTGTGTGTGTGTGGTGTGTTGTGTGTGTGTGTGTGTGTGTGTGTGTGTGGTGTGTTTGGTGTGTGTGTGTGTGTGTGTGTGTGTGTGTGTGTGTGTGTGCGTGTGCGTGTTGTGTTGCGTGTGCGTACGTGTGCCTGTGTGTGCGAGTGTGTACGTGTGTTTGTGTGTGCGCATGCGTACATGCCTACATGTGTACATATTTCTCTATTCAGAAACCAATAGATTTATCACATACCTTCACTCAAAAAATCACCACAATAAACAAACAGTAAACATATAATAAAAAAACAAGAAAAAAAAACAAAAATGAAAATTAAAAAAATAGAAAGTGGAGGAAAACAAGGCAATTGGCGCGAATAATCGTTCAGTAAT
>NW_020868879.1:189881-199881 GCF_003789085.1 Penaeus vannamei
TCGTTTTCAAGCAAGTGGTCTTAGAAGAACACAAGCTTTTATCAATGATTTATAAGGGCAGGCAACTGTATAACTTACAGTTCGCTTTTTCTGAACAATTTCTTCGTGCCCGGTGCCGGCTAAATAAAAAAGGCTTAATTTAATACCGAGTGTTTGTTGGAACAACTGTTATCTTGGAGAAATTAGGATATTAACAAATCTATTTTAGTTCATTCTTTCCAACTAGTTCTTGGAAGATTTTGTCATTTGCTGATTACGAAATTTTCTGTGCTTATTTTCCTCCGTCGTGCTTTTCGTCTCCTTTTTGTTTATGTTCTTCATCTTTTTGTTCTTTGTCTCCTCATTCTACCTCTTCTCTATCTTCTTCTTTTCCCTTTTCTCCATCTTACTCATCTTCATCCTATTCATCCTCTTCGTTTTCTCTCTCCCCTATTTTTATCTTCATTGTCTTTCTCTCTCTGCAGCATTTCACTTGCCATTTTAGTCTCAGCACGAATCACTGACGGCGAAATGCAACACCAGCCTTTGATCTATTGCTCATCTATCTTTATCATCACTTGCAATGTCTCCGTGCAGTGGAAACTGTACAAGAATCGGCTCCAACCTTGCATCGGGGAAAAGGACGAGCTGTTCTTATCCTGAACTTTATATTTATCCGTCTCTTTTGTTTGTTGTTGCGGGTGGCTTAAGGTGCTATCACACTAGCACTTTTCCGTCAATTTTTTCTTATAATTTTCAGAAATTTTGTCCATTTTTGAGCGAATTGTCGATTTTCCAACCAGACGATAATGATCGTTTCCGTCTGAAAACCTTTCCGTCAACTTTTTCAGCCAAGCATAGTCAAATCAAGAGCTATATTCGAGAATGTCTGTATCTATGTTAAATAAAATTGTCAAAAAATGACGGTAAAAGTAATAGTGTGACAGCACCTTTAGAGCTGGGAATAAGTAAGAAGGAAAATATCGTAATTTAATGTTTATGTACATTGATGACTAAGAATGGAGATAAAAAACTCGTTAGGAAAATATTCTAAAATGAAGAGGAAGGGAAAGAACGATTTACATTTGTCATGAATATATGAATGCATTTATACATTAATAGTTATATACAGAAATAAACTCAGATCACACACACGCACATACATTGCTGTTTATTTCCCTTTAAGCAGATATTTGCTTTCTTAGTGGCATACGCTTCGGAAAATCTGGTTTAATATTATGATTTCTCGATAAAATTTCACGTTTAAGATAACACAATAGGAAACAAATCGGATTTTCTAGCCCAGTGGGAAGAGTGTTAACCGGGAATAAAGGAGAACAAGCGAAGTATAAGACAAAAGCATAGATTCGAAAGCGAAGCAAATAACAAAGACCGATAAAGCATAAATTATACACTAAACATTTTTTTTTAATAAGCGATCTTTAAAGCATGCACTTCAGGGCTCTCGTGAAAGGTTTCAGAAATAAACCTCACGTGCGGTATTAGAATAGATTTTAGATAAGCTCGAACGTTATTATCACATTTTTATATATATCTATATATTTTTTCTGACGTGAACTAATATATAATAATATGCAATACTCTAAAAAAAAGTACTTATAGCGTGAGTATCTGGAAAATAAGTTTAGGTTTGTATCTGGTGAGAGAGAGAGAGAGAGAGAGAAAGAAAGAGAAAGAGAGAGAGACGAGAAGAGAGAGAGCAGGAAGAGAGAAGAGAGAGAGAGAGAGACTGAGAGAGTCGAAGGAGAGAGAGGAAGAGACTCGAAGGAGAGAGACGGTGAGGAGGGAGAGAGAGGGGAAAAAAACGAGCGAGTCAGAAGAGAGGAGGAGAGCATGTAAGAGAGAGAGAGAGAAGAGACGAGGAGACATTAGAGAGGCATAGTCAACTATAGATTACGAGCGGATAGATAGAGATTAGAGAGATATTGAAGAGAGGGAGACAGACGGAGAGATTGAGACAGACGAGGTACGAGAGCGAGAGGAGGTCCGAGAGCGAGATGGATGAGATGAGAGAGAGAGCGTAGGAGACGAAGGACAGAAAAAAAAAAGCAAACAAAAAAAAAAAAAACAAAAAGAAGAAAGGGAAGAAAAAGGCAGCAGACACACAGACCCAGAACCAAGGTGTAAAATAGAAAGAAAGAGAAGGAAAAGGATGAGGCAGAGAAACGAGTAGAAGAGAGAGAAGGGATCGGAACAAGAAAGTCGAGAGATGACTAGAAGAGAAGGGCGTAAGATTGGGAAAGAGATAAGTCAGGAGAGAGGAGCAGGAGAAAATAGAGAAGAGAAAGACGAGAGAGAAAGAGAAACAAAAAGCGAAAACATGTCGAGAGAGAGGAAAGAGAACAGACAAACGATAGGAAAGAGTCTGAAGGAATCAATCACGGCGGCGGGTTTTGACTAGGGCCAGCCGCCCAAACACTCCTGACCTGCTGAACACTCGTAGACCCTGCTCTTAACAACGTCTTGCTACACACACGACCCCTCGACCAGACCGAGGCTCCCCTTCTGGGAACTTCTCGCGTGTTCTCTCCCTCCTGGGCTTTTGTATAAGGAAGACAAACAGATCGACCACGCTCGTGGCCAACGCCTCCGGACAAGCCAACTACACACACAAATAAGAGTCTTCAACCAGAACCGTCCATCTTCATTGACCACAACGGAAGTCGATCATTCCAGACCCTGACAGAAGAGCAGAGAAGACGAGAGATGAAGAGAGATGACCGTTGGAGGAGACTAGGAGAAGAGAGAGAGAGAGAGAGAGATGAGACGATAGAGAGACGAGGACGCGACCGAGAGGATGAGAGAGAGAGAGAGAGGGAGGAGGAGACGAGAGAGAGACTAGACGAGAGGAGACGAGTAGAGAGAGAGGAGAGAGAGCAAGACGACGAGAGAAGAGAAGAGACTCCGAAGATTTAGAGGAGGAGAGGAGAGAGAAGAGAGAGGAGAGAGAGGTCAACAGACACAAAATAGAACAGAAGAAACCAAAGAGAGAGAAAGAGAGTCATATAGGATAGAAATGGATGAGAGGAGAGAGACAAACTATAGTTGAGAAAGGAAGGTGGGGAGGCCGGGAGGGGAGAGAGCAGAAAGAGGAGAGAGAAGCATTGAAAAGAAAGAGAGAGAGGGAGAGAGAGAGAGGACGAGAGACTGAGAGACCTGGAGAGAGAGAGGAGAAGAGAGGAACGAGATGGGAGAGGAAGGAAAGAGTAGAGAGAGAGAGAGAGGAAAGAAGGAGAGAAGAGAGAGAAAGAAAGGGCAGGTGACCGGTGGGGGATCACAACGGTATATAAAGGAGGGACAGAAGGAGAAAAAAAAAGGCGGTAGAAGTTAGAAGAGGAGGGACGGAAGGGATGATGGGGAAGAAGGAGAAGGAGAAGAGAAGGAAAGGAATGAGGAAGTAGGAACATAGTAAAGAATAGGGGAAGCGAAAGATACGAAAGGGAAAAAAAGAACCTGGACGCCAAGATGAGAAAAAAAGTTGACAGAGAGAGAGGAGAGAGAGAGAGACACATGAGAGAGATGCAGGAGAGGAGAGAGAAGAGAAGAGGAGAGAGAGAGAGAGAGAGAAGATGAAGAGACGAGAGAGAGAGAGAGGAAGAGAAGCAAGAGAGAGAAAGGGTTTAGAGGTAGAGAGAAGAAAGTGAGGAAGAGGAGGAAGGGGCAGAGGAAGAGAGTAAGAAAATGAGGAATGGGGGGCTAGGGAGGAGGAGAGAGCGAGGGAGAGGCGCCGGTTCGCGAGGTTGGCCATCTCGGTCGCGGAAAGAGAAAGACGAACCGATGTGTGCTTTCCATTTAAGCGATTGAGGGAGATGGATTATGGGAGGAGGGAGGGGAGGGGGGGGGGAGGAGGGAGAGGGGCGGGGAGGCAGGGAAGGGGAGGGCGAGGGAGGGAGGAGAGAGGCGCGGGAAGGAAGGAAAGGAGGGAGGGAGGAGGAGGGAGGAGTGCGAGTGAGGAAAGGATGGAAAGGAGGGGTGTGAGTGAGAAGAAGATATGAGGGCGAGGGAAGGAGGGGACAGGAAGGAGGAGGGCGGAGGAGAGAAGAAAGCGAGGGAGGAGGAGGGAAGAAAGGAAGAGGGGAGGGAGGGAAGGGAAGGAGGAGGGAGGGAGCGAAGGTTTGGAAGGGGAGGGATGGAAGGAAAGAGGGGGCGAGAGGAAAAAAGAGTAGGAGAGGAGGGAGGAGAGAGGGGAAGGAAGGAGGATGGGGCGGGGGAGGGAGGGAAGGAAGGACAGGAGTAGGAGAGGAGGGAGGGAGGGAAGGAAGGAGGTGAGGAGGAAGGAGAGGGAAGAAAGGAAGGAGAGGGAGGAGGAGAAAGGAAGAGTGGAGAGGAGGGGAGCGGAGGGAGGGACGGAAGGAAGGAGGGGAGGAAGGAATAATAAGAGGAAGGGGAGGAGGGAAAGGAAAGAGTGGGAGGGAAGGGAGGGAGGATGCGGGCGTAGGAGGGAGGGAGGGAGGGGCTGGTATGCACAGATGCAAGGAAAGGAGGAGGGAGGAGAGAGAAGCTAGGTGAAGGAAAGGAGGAGAAGGGAGGGGGGAAGAAGAGGGGAAGGCGAAAGGAGGGAGGGAGGAAAGATTAGGGTAGCTGAGAGTCAAGGAGGCGGGAGACGATGGACGATGGAAGGCAAAAAGCGCGTGGATGGAGAGAGAGGGGAAGAAAGGGAAGAGAGAAAAGAGAGGAAGGGGGAACGAGAGGAGCAAGAGAGGGAGACGGAGGGCGGGAGGGAGACAAAGAAAGGGGCGACGGGGGGAGGAATGGAAGTAGGTGAGGAGGGAGGGAGAAAGGGAGGGAAGGGGAGTATAATCTTGAAAACACGGGAGGGAGTCATGGGGGGGAGGAAAGGAAGTAGATGAGCGGGGGTGGGGGAGAAGGAGGGAAGGGGGTGGTTATAAACTGAGACACGGGGGGGGGGGGGTGATTAATTTTCGCGCGCAGATGAAGAGATTTTTCCAAGAGAAAGGTCCGCCCCGCACAAGCACGCACACACGTACACACACTCGCACGAACGCTTCAGCACGTATTTGTTTATTTATCTTTCTGTTTGTACGTATTTTTGTGTTTCTATTTATGTCTGACAGACTGTCTGTCTATTAATTTAGATATATTTCAACCTATATATATACAAATACATACATACATATATATAAATAAAATAATAAATATATAATATATATATATATATATATATAATATATATATATATATATATATATATAGATATATATATATATATATAATATATATATATATATATATATATATATATATATAATATATATATAATATATTGTATATATATGTATGTGTTTGTGTTGTGTATACATAAATATGTACACACAACACACACACACACACACACACATACACACACACACACACACACACACATATATATATATATATATATAATATATATATATATATATATATATATATATATATATATATATATATATATATATATATACATGTGTGTGTGTACACACATATGTATATATATATATATAATATATATATATATATATATATATATATATACTATATGTGTGTGTGTATGTGTGTGTGTTGTGTGTGTGTGTGTGTGTGTGTGTGTGTGTGTGTGTGTGTGTGTGTGTGATGAGTGGAGTGAGTGAGTGAGTGAGAGTGAGTGAGTGAGTGAGAGTGAGTGAGTGAGTGAGTGAGTGTGAATGTGTGCGTGTGTGTGTGTGTGAATGTGTGTGTGCATATATATGTATAATTATATATATATATATATATATATATATAATATATATATATGTATATATATATATATATATATATACATATATATATATATATATATATATATATATATATATATATCTATATATATATATATATATATATACATGTGTGTGTATATATGTATATATATATATATATATATATATATATATATATATATTATATAATATATGTATGTATGTGTGTGTGTGTGTGTGTGTGTGTGTGTGTGTGTGTGTGTGTGTGTGTGTGTGTGTGTGTGTGTGTGTATATAAATATACACTATATATATACATGCACACACACACACACACACACACATGTGTATGGAAGAGTGGGGCATCCTGAGCAGGTTTTATCATTTCCGCTCTACTCTCTCAAGAAAATGAAATAAAACAACTTTGTTATGTAAATAAATGAGCTAAATGAGCACATCATCCCATCACACCACATTTTATATTTGAACAAAAATCAGAGTGGTTAACACGTCGAACATTTTTTTGACGGAGCTTAATGGAGTCTTAGAATAGAACATATATCTATAACGGTAAAAAAATTCTTGAGGTTTACTGGTTCTTCAACTACAACTTAGAACTGAATGCTGTTTTACGAACATAAAAATAGGTCTTTGGTTCGATGCAAATTCGTAGAAAAACCAGTTTTGTTAAACGAAGCAACAGATTGCTTTTATTCCACAATTTTTCATCTTTACTGCATTTAACCTCAAGGCAAAACTTTTTTCCGACTGGGTTTTTAACCAAAGTTCAAAGGTAGATCCCACAGACATTAATTAATGCCTGAGTTCTGTTTATACTGGCTGCTTCTGAAGGTCGTAAACTGAACTTCGGGTGTCCCTCCATGGACGTCAACTACCAGTAGGACGCCAATTGTCAGGGAAAATATTTCGTTTTCTCTAACCAATCCCAAAAGCTAAGCGCCTCACTGCAGCTTACCCAAGACCGAGGAACATTCTCGAGTATAACGGAACATTCGTCAAGACCATCTTCTTCCTCTTTGGAGAATACCTGGAAAATGGAAGGATATCAATAAACCCCATAGGAAGCATGAAACGTCAATGAACAATGAACCAATTTAGCCTAGCTGATAAAGGACATTCAATCTCTCTGAAAATCTCTGGCGACTTGACGAATTGACAGCCCCCCCCCCCCCTTTCCCCTATTCCCCTCCTTTTTGGTGGCTAAAGTCAACAGGCACAAAGACTCACGGAAATCTTCCATTGCCTCCAGACAGAATGAGTTCCTCACCTCAAATACACCTCTAAAAGGAGAGACCAAGCATCCTTTGAACAACAGCTTCAGACAGCCTCTAATGCGTAAGACCACGCTTGGAAAAAGATCTAAGCAAAAGCCGGCAGATCATGCTTCCCAATATGACAAGAACACGGCAGTGGGTGATCAGAATAAAACGGAAATAAAGTATTCTTTTAAAAATCAAGAATGTCCAATATGGGTAGAATATAGTGAAAGAGAAGCTCAATGAGTCCCTAGAAACATTTTTTTTTTTTTACAAAAGAACACTGACGAAATCTCACGTTATTTTGCTAGAAAATTATTTTTTACCCTTCAAATATTACTCCACCATCAGTGTTTGTAATAATTAATGCAAAAGTGTGAAATATCAACAAGTGCTGAAGTTCCTTAGAGATATAGGCGTATCTAAAGCAACAAGTCCAGACAATATATCTCGAGATATACAGATGAATTAGTTCTTCATCTCACTATTACTTTAAGGGAATGCTTCAGAACTCAAACTTGGCCAAGACTATCGCAGGGTAACAGTTCACAAAACGGGTAGCGATTCTGATCTATTGAATGACCGACCCGTTGCGCTTCTATCAAGTGTGAGCAAGATCTTTAGAGAGAGAAAAAAATAAACAAGCATTAGGTGAACATCTGTCATATCACTTTACATGAATTAGGTGAACATCTGTCATCTCACTTTATATAAGGCAATTTGGATTCCGCTAAGAGCATACGACTGCTGCTCTTCCTCACCCAAAACCCAGCACCTAGAGGCAAGCAATCGGCCAGGGCGGAGCTTGCCCATGCTCACCGAAGGAACAACTGTCGATCGAGTGTGGGAGAAAGTTTTGATGACAAAGTTAAAATCGGTAGGCATTAATGGGAATGTTTTATCTCACCATGAGTCTCATCTCCGTGACCGGAAGCTTTGTGCCTTATTGGATAGAGAAATATTAGTTCCTCAAGCCATCCAGATAGGAGTTCGACAAAGGAGTATATTAGGTCTCATACTGTGGAATCTTAAGCCTTTGCAGATGACTTGGCCCTTCGATTATCTTACACACCAGGATATGAGCAACCACCGTCAACAAGAACAAATACCCTTAAAGACGACTTTGGGAATCTAATCTGGCTTTACACCGCGCAAAACCCACTTCGCGATCATTGGCACGCTTCACTCAGACGTCTCACTGAGATATGGCTTCATCACTGAACACCCTGGAGAAGAGAAGAAATCCTCAGAGTCACGTATGACAGAATCCTCAGCTACTAGGAGCACACAGAAGGGCTGGCAGGGAAGCCATCCGCAGAGCCCGCTGTCCTCTGAAGAATATCGGGGATACTAAACGCCTAATGTCTCGATACCCTTTACAAAACACAAGTTCGAGCCACTTCCCGCTAGCATAGGGAGGGACTGCAGTAAAAAATCTGTCCTGGCTGGGCCGTGTACAAGAACGTATGAAAAACAAAGATTTTTTTACGTGATGCAGGCCCGGGTCATTCACCAACGTTGCAGTATCAGCAGCATCGCCGGGATGCGGACAGTGTCACCGTCATGTACAAGATACAACACCTACGATGTCATCATCTACAGGCCCTGCGACGGCCAAGAAGACAAGTCACAGGAGCTCCAGAACCGTGGCACAAGCACCTGAAGCCTTGGCCGATCTTGGCCGATATCAGCATTGACAGAGGCACTTTGTATACAAGGATTGATGATAAATAAATAAAACAAGTAAATACGCCGGACATCAAGGTCATATAGCACTAGTTTGTATACAAGAACATATGAAATACTTTTTACTGAACACCCTGTCGTCTTTCACCCATTTCAGGGATTCTAAAATTGTAAATACATGGTTGTCCAATAGAAAGATTATGGTTATGTTTCACTTTTCAGAAACACTAAGCTTTGAGATAAGATGGTGTTAAAAAGATTTCTTTAGCTTTATGAAATGCCTACATGCATTTTTATAAATGTTTACCCGAATACATAACATATGTGTGACACCTAACACCAATGCATGACACATAAAATGCTAAATAGCAAGAGAGGAGAGAGGGAGAGGAGGGAGAGAGAGAGAGAGAGAGAGAGAGAGAGAGAGAGAGAGAGAGAGAGAGAGAGAGAGAGAGAGAGAGAGAGAGAGAGAGAGAGAGAGAGAGAGAGAAAAGCAAAGACGGAGACAGACAGACACAAAGGGGTGAATAACTAGATAGATATATAGAAAAGAGTACAAAGAAAAGAGAGAGAAAGAGAGACCCAGCCAGCCGACGAAGGGAGAATTAAAGATGAGTATTCCGGGACACTCAAAGCGAAGGAGTGTGCAGCGAAGGGGCGCGGAGACGAGATCAAGGGAGGCGGCGATGGAGTTTGAGGCTCGATTCCACCTGTCAGTGGAATCCGTGGGCGGAACGGAACAGGGAATGGGCGGAGGGCGCGAGGACGCATGACGAGACCGGGTACAGGGTGTACAAGCATACATACAGACATATGACATATGGACGGACGGACTGACTGACAGACGGACAGACGGACGGATAGACTGACTAATAGACATATTGAGAAATGAGTGACTAACTTACTGGCTGACAGACAGATAAACATAATATTATATATACATACAATCGCGTGCGCGCGCATACAACCACGCACGCATACACACACACACACATATACGCATAGACATTTACATACATACATATATATATATAATATATATATATATATATATAATATATATATATATATATATATATATATATATATATATATATATATATATATATATATATATATATACATATGTATATGTATATATATATATACATACATGTGTGTGTGTATGTGTGTGTATATATATATATATGTATATATATATATATATATATATATATGCATATGTAATATGTATGTATATGTTATATATATATATATATGTATGTATATGTATTATACGATAACAAAAACAAGAAAAACTCAAGAAATATAGTGTCTG
>NW_020868879.1:204881-222381 GCF_003789085.1 Penaeus vannamei
GTAGGTTGGCGCTCACAGGTCCTCTCCCCTGTTGTGTACACACAACGCAGATCCTCTCCCCTGTGGTGTACAGAGAGAGATCACCCAATTGGGGAGACATTATTGTCTCCCACTTGGCGTGATCCTCCTGAGCAAAAGCCATCAGACTTGAGCTTGACTGATACTTTTTGACAACAGCCTACACAGAGTGCTCCGCCAATTTATCGTGATTCACCGCGAAAATTGGCCAGGCCTTCTCTTGTAGTAAGTGCCCCATTACCACTCCCTAGGAGAGAGAGGTTACAAACCTGGTCTGGAACCTCTGGTCCTGGACATAGTTTGTAGCCACGCACCAAGGGCGACTTTTCGATGCCTAACCCTTGCCCTTTCCTTCTGACTTCCTGGTGCAGCCTGGGCCTGCGGAAAACGACGATTTCCAACATTCGCCTGGGCTGCGGTGACGTGATCACACCCCCCCTTGTAGCAGGATTGGGGTGCAGAGCGTTTACCACACCAAAACTCAGAGTTCAGCCTACCCAGGGGGATCTCCTGTCCTGTGGTGCTGAAGGGTCGAGTGTAGGAAACAGAACTTTTTAGAGGCCCTTCATAAGACCTCACCCTGAGAGCAGGTATAAGGATAGTCCCCGAAACAGGACCAATCTGTTTTATACTCTCTCCATGACCACCACAAAATGAATCCGACAATGGCAGTCACCCTGGAGTCTTTCAAGGCTACAGGGAGGCGAAAGAAAAAACAAAAGCAGGCCGAACGTGTCCGGCCTGCTGAACCGAGCAAGAACAAGACAGAAATATCAACCACAAAGTCTGTCCATGCACACCAGACTGAGAGAAATCTGAACTCTCCTCAGAATTCCCTCAGTCAAGAAGGGGCTCTAGCTGAACCAGCCAAATCAGCTGCCCCCACTTCTAAAGGCCTTAAACCCCTGCAAAGGGGAGGCGTGAAGCGACGAAGGGTGGAAACTGACTCTGAAGAAGAGGCAGACTAACGCGGTTTAAGGTACCAAAAAAACCCTGAAGACTTCGACAATGCATACCAACTGGTTTGGGCATTGGGGAAGGAAAGGAATGTCAGACTTTCAATATGAATCTCTAGAGATGAGGGCATGATCATTGCCCCAAAGACAAAGCCACCCTGAACTTCTTGCAGGAAATCAAGGTGCTAAAAGACGGGAGAAAAGTGTGTATCTCACCTACTTGGTGCTACTTGGTTTTCCACTAGGGTTCGACGTGGAGGTGATCACGTCTCTCCCACAAGTGGTGGAGGCTTCCTGCATGACCAAAGGGAAGTCTCCAACCAGGCAAGTCCTGGTTATCCTCAAGGGAGCCCCAATCACCACCCTTGATCTGGGTAACTGGGGCTCATTAAAGCTCAGGACATATGTGCCAGAGCCCTTGAGGTGCTTCACGTGCCAGAAATTTGGGCATTCCCAGGCCAACTGCAAGGCCAAAGCCAAATGTGGCGTATGCAGCGGGGCACACGAAACAGAAGTGTGTATCAAGGCACACAAAGATGGCCAGGACACAACAGCCGTGTCCAAACTGTGCCAAGAAACATCATGCTTGGAGCTTGTCTTGCTCTGTCAGGAAACAGGCAGTTATCAAAAAGCAGGAGCTAGCCAAAAAGCGCCCCTGCGCCCCCAGGCACCTACGTCTGGGGTCAAAACAAAAGAGAAAAGACTCTCCAACCTCCTAAGAGGAAGGAGTCGCCCCCACAGCCAAAACTGGATACCTCTAACAGAGAGGAATTCCCCAAGCTTGCTAGTGGCAAAACCACAAAAAAGGACCAAAGGGAAAAAGGTTCAAAGACACAGCAAAGGTCCCCCCAGTAGAGGATAATCTTTTCTTTGACGAGAAAGATATGACTCTCCTGGTGAGTGCTGTAGTTTCTGCAGTAGCAGCAGCCTTGGGGAGGACCAGTGAGGAGGCGGAGAAAGCAGTGCAGGTCGCCATGACGGCTATGACCCAAACTGTGGCAACTCTGAAGGAAAGGAAACTAGAAGCCTCCAAACCGAAAACGAGCAGCATTCCCCTCCCTAAATCCTCGGATGGCAGGCTAGCTTCGGGAGAAGCATTACGTGAAACCCCAGCTAGTCTGTCAGGACAGGCTGAAACTGTGCAGCAGAAGCCCCCACTGCAGGCCGAGTCTGTGCATCCAAAGTCTCGTCCCTTGACCCGAGGTGGCACTTCCAATCAAGGCTCTACACCCCTCGGAAGACCCTTAACCGGAGTGATTGACTTAGAGGAAGTTGTACAATCCTCAATCAACGAGGATCTATATTTATATGATGTCACCAGCACTGGGGCATCTGAAGCTGAAGCAAGTGACTCTGAGTAACCATCATGACACACAATCTAAATATTCTGCAGTGGAATATCTGTAGCTATAAAAGTAAGAACTCCTTTCTCCAGTCAATAGTGCGAGCAAGGAGCATTGACGTCGTCATGCTCCAGGAGACACTAACTATGGGATCCGCGTGCTTCTCAGGATATACCTTCACCACTCCAAACCTGAATGGTGCTAGAGGCCTGATGACCCTGGTAAAAGAAGCTATCCTGTGCTCCTTATTAGCCAACCCGCCGCACTGTGGAGATGGTGTTGAGTCTCTTGCTGTTGAGATTCAGCTACCTGGGGGCCCTATAAAAATATACAATATTTATAGCAAATCACTGTGCGAGAGCTTAGATCTAAACCAGGTCTGTGCTACTGCAGCACATGACCGAGTGATCATAGGGGGAGACTTCAATGCACACATAGCCATGCTGAATCCTCGCAAAAGGCCGAACGCGGCAGGCATTCACATAGCAGAAGTGCTTGAGACGTTCCCTGAGATCGCTCTTCTCAACACCAAAGTCCCAAAGCATGTAAAGGGAGGGGACCCAGACCTCACTGTTGCCACTGCAACAATGGTGGAGAGAATTCGGTGGTGTGTCGATGATACGGTTACTAGTGATCACTATGGCATAGTCACCACACTAATGGATGCAGGTCCAGCCCAAAGACCACATCACATTCCTAAATGGAAAACAGACAAGGCCAACTGGTTTGTCTTCCAGGAAGGCTTGGCTCGATGTCTGAAAGACAATGAACCCAACAATAATGAAAATGTCGATGTGCTAGAGGCAAGGCTAATCCAGGCCATAAACCAGGCAGCCTCACAAACCATCCCCAAAACTCACCCATGGTTCAGAATTCACAAAGACGCCTGGTACTATAATGACGAGATCAAAGAGGTCAACCACAGTTTTAATATGTGCAGAAAAAGCTTTCGACAGCAAAGATCTCCCGACAATCTGGCCCTGTTGAGGGAAGCTGTCGTGGAGGCCAAGGAAACTGCCAACAGAGTAAGGCAGGAAAAATGGCTGGAATGGTGCCAAACTTTTGGGCACCAGACCAGCCTTACAGAGTTGTGGAAATGGGTCAGGCAAGCGACAAGCCGCCAAGTCCCGAAATGCACTCATCATGACCCACAATCAGAGGCTAACAGATTGGTGCTTGAGTTCTCAGCCAGAACCAGCACCAACAAACTGCCTCCAATGATGAGAGAAAAACAACAAAACTTAAATCCTGAATCCTCATAAGAGACAAGGCACTCGAAGCTGATGAAACTTGATGCCTTGTTCTCTCTTAGGAAACTAAGAAAATCATACAAAGCCAGTTCTGGGTCAGCACCGGGATCTGATGGAATCTCCCACCCCATCATTTCGCATTTAGGCCTTGCAGGAGAACTTGCATTCTTGCAGGTTATCAACAAATCCTGACAAACCGCCACGGTGCCCCAGAGCTGGAAACAAGCCACAATAGTTCCCATCCCAAAACGAAAGGAACCTGGGTGTTCTCTTCTCAGCTGCCTGGGTAAAACAGCAGAGAAGATGGTACTCAACAGGCTCCGATGGAAAACGGGCCCCCCTCATGAACACCTGCACGGGTTCACAAGGGGTAAGAGCACTGCTCATAGCATTTCCACACTCTTAAGCACAATCTGCACCTCGCCCGCCGTGGTTGTCTTCCTTGACCTGGAGAAGGCTTTTGAACTGGCAAGTCCGCTTGCCATTCAAGAGACCCTAATCCACAAAGGAGTCAAAGGCAAAACTCTTGGCCTGGATAGCTGACTATTTTAAAAATATGTCAGCAAATGTCAGATTTCAAGGCCACATCTCACAGCACATGCCACTTGAAAATGGAACTCCTCAGGGAGGGGTTCTTAGTCCAGCCCTGTTTAATACCCTCATGTCCAACATACTAGACATTCACCTGCCAGAGGGATGCAAGATCATCTCTTATGGAGATGACTTGGCAATCATAGCCTCTGGCAACTGCTAAGAGCTATGTCTGAACCTGGTGTCTGAAGTGTTGTAGGACGGGTCTAAAAATATCAGCAGCAAAATTCAAAGCAATGGCTCTGAGAACTAATGTCAGAAACAAAAAACTCACTATACAGGGTATGGATCTGGAATGGGTGAAGGACTATCTATACCTTGGTGTATGGATAGGACACACTCACTTTCAAAAAGGAGATCCAATAACTGCTTGACAGAACCAAGGAAAAACTGACATGAAAATTATGACAGGGAGACATATAGGAGCAGGATACAAAGTACTAAGATCATTCTATGTACATGCTGTCCGTCCTATTATTGACTATGCACCTGTCGCCCTCATTGCTTCCAGCACAACATTAAAAGAAAAAATGCTCATTGGCNCATCATCATCATACCATTATTGTTACTGTTATTGCCGAAGCCAAAGAGGTTATGATTTTGGTAGCGTTGGTTAGGTTGTTTGTTGGTTGGTTGACTAGCAGGTTAATTCTGAGTGCTTCTAGTGTTTACTCACATGCATAAATGGTCCACGGGTTAATTGTGTCCCCTGGGGGAGTGGCAGAAGAACCTGACAGCAGAGAAAGGCAACCCAGACAAGCGGAGTCTTCTCCCGGCGGCCGCAGACATCCCAAGACGAAACTGTTCAGTTGACGAACCGAGAGAACTAACTGGAGGACAGACCCACAGGTGGCGGCAGCTCCAAGAGCTGTGGCGAGGTCCTCGGTGGTGGTTAGGCAAGAGATATGGAGGGATGTTGACGCTGCGACGGCAGAGAGGGGTCCTCTCTGCCATTTATCTAGCGCAGCCAGCAATGCTGGAGGCAGGGGCGATATTCACGAAAGGTCTAAGGATGGAATATGAGATTTTGTCTTTGACAGCGCTCGACTTCGTTCATAATCCTTTAGGTTATAATTTCAACAAATGTGGAGGAAATTATTCATTTTACGTTTGACAGTAAATAAAAAAGTGACATGAAACTATTCGTTATTATTACTAAGGCATAATTATCCTCAATAATTAAAAAATTGCACTGTTGTTCCATGAATCTCGTAAGGACGAATTTAAACAAATACTTAAATTCGTCCTTATGAGATTCGTATAATAATAATGTGATTTTACAATGATTGAAGATAATTCTCTTTTAGTATTAATAACTAAAACGTTTATACTATTTCCTTTACTCATTTCCAGACGTTAACTGAGCGATTTCCTCCTAATTTGCTGCTGTTGTTATGACTCCGATAACCACAAATGACGCCGCGCGCTCTTTCAAATGTCCTTATGAGACGCAGACATTATCAAATAGTACAGTGGGGAACAGAAGTGGCTTGAGCAGCGGAAGGAATACGAGTGGTTAGAGAAAGGAGAGCTGTTTCATACCAATATTCTGATGAGCAGCTGATTAAGAGATATTGTCAGGATGCTGCAGGCATGGGTCAACCAATTTCAGCTGAGCTGGAAAATATCATTACTTGCAACAGGTAGGCTATTATATAGTATTTTTGTTGTAAATCTTGAGATACCCTCATGGCAATAGAGCAAATTAACAAATAGAAGATAAGCCATGGCACCCCGGCAAAGATTACAGATTACCAAGTACATAACCATTCACTTACAGACCATGACACTTGGTGAAAACAAACCCGTCTCTCAAAGAAACCTCTCATAGAATAATGAAAAGTTATTATCGTGAGCAAAAGTGTCGTATGAATACTTCAATGTGTTAAATAAAGAAAACCATAAGCTGTGCAGCTAAGTGTCCATATCGTCTACCTGCCGAAATGTGGATCGACGATTCTTCGAATTGGCTTGACATTGAATTGCAGATTCCGTTGGTTGTCTGAACCACAATATGATAGGAAAGAAAGGTATAACCTTTCATATATTCCCAGATCACGAGAAAAAAAAAAACGAAAAATAGAAACTATGGGTTCAGGGCACGATACTTGGGCGCTTGGTGGAAAATATGTTTAAATCTGCTCAGAACATTTTATTGAATATAAGAGGTTAATTGATCCATATGTTAATATATCAGACCTTTTCTATTCTTAATGCAAACATATTTTCCACCAGGCGCCCAAGAGCTCTCATCAGCGTTTACGCGTTTCGTGGCTGACCCATCGCTTCCATTTTTCAGGTTTCTTCTCGCGATCTCATTCTCATTCTCTCTCTCTCTCTGTCAGGGTTTGTTTTCCCCTGATTTGGTGGGTATGGAGACCGTTCTGCTTTGGCTGTTTATGCAGAAGGGGTGGCTGGTAGCCCACACCACGTTGGCTGCGTCACGTGCAAGGGGTAGGAGGCGTGCCGGCCGGAGCGCGAGTTGGGGACACCCCCACAAGGGGAACCGTCCGGGTGAGGCGGTGACCCAGGGTCGAGTGTTGAGTAGCATTGAAGACAGGTCAGGGGTCACGAGCGCTTGGGGCATGGCTAGTTAGCCCACTGCCGTGATTGGTCCCTCTGATCGCTCGGCATACGCTATTAACCGTCGTCCTCGACGGGAAGCTGCTGGCGTTCTCTGAAAGAAGTACACCGAGGGCAGAGGTAGGCTGAGAAACAGTAGGGCAAATAGGGGGGGGCAGCAAGGGCTGTAAGATATAATAAAATTTATTACATGGCAATGATAGCATTGTTTCAATTAAATTGCATGAATTTCCAATTTTCATTTTTTTTTTCAATAATTCAATGTCAAAGGATAGACAGAGGAGCATGCTTAGGGAGACAATTGCAATAGTCCACGAGGACTTGCTTGGGTTGCAATTGTTTCAGATAGCAGGAAGTGAAAATCTACAAGAGATATGCATTGTGCAGAACTATAAGGAAGCAAAAGTCGCACTCCGCAAGGACAGTTTTGAACAACAAACTTCCTTGGAAAAAGAATTTAAAATGCAACAATACAGAGTTGAAAAATGTGCTGTGCAGCGGTGCATATAATATACATCTGATTAGTAAGAAGTAAATGTCCTATCTCATTCCACTGAAATTGTGTAACGCACGTCACCAACAGCAATTCGAGGCAAAGCTGTGATGAAAATAGGTAATGTAGTCCTCATACTTTCAGGAGTGACTCATGACACCAAATATGCTTGCTCAAGACAACATACGCACAATGAGACGGAATGCAAGGCAAGAATACAAGATTGGCGCGTCAATTAGCTATCGGAAAAACTGCACAAATAATTTTTGTGTAATTAACGTGGTTTGTGTGAGGAGAGATGTGCGTATGTCGCTGCGGGAGTGGAGAGTAAACGAGCTGCATGAGTGAGCAAATGAGTTATGAAATCAGTAAGTCAGATTATGGCACACGAGTAGAGAATAGAACGCTGATAGATATTTTGTTCAAGTAATTAGTAATTCGTTAACGTAAGACCAAAAGTAAAAAAAAAATAGGCATGGGAGTTAAATAAGAGAAGGGGAGGAGCGGGTGGGCGGGCGGCTAAGGGAAGGATGGGGTGGAGGGGGGTAAAAGAGGTATGGATGAGGATGGGGGAGGGTTAGGTATGTAGGAGGGGGTGGGAATGTGGGATGCACGCAATGAAAATAATCACCGATCTGACTGCACGAAAAAACATTCACACTAATAGCAACAAACTTACGGTAATTGAAACATTAATCAACTACTATGCAAAATCATAAAAATGGTACTTCAATTAGTATGGAAAATGAATGTAACGGTGACAGGTCTGCTGCATAACAGACTAAGGTTTGCAGAGCAACGCATGATGCAAGTGGGTTTGGTCAGCTTCCCTTGGGCAACTGACAGCCGAAAGACAACCCTCGTGGTTGTAAATATATACTTCAAAGAAATTCCCTGGGGAAAAATGATGAAGTACCCCACCGTAGAAAAGGGTATCATCAAACGACCTCATATGCAGAACGCAAATTGGGCATGCCATCTTGTTGGGAAATACCAGCAATAATCTCACATATAGTCTCACATAAGAAAGGCTAGATCGCATCTGGGGGATAAGTGTGTAACACATACAGGAGAACATTTTACTTAACATTAATTATATTATGGTGATATGAGGTTCGTGATAACGATTGAGTAATGAAGAAAATGTTTGAAAATCAAATCAGCATCATAACGATTATCGTAAGAAAGGAAAAATAGAAACCTACCTGAGTGAGGTTATTATCCGAATTTCGTTTAAAATAGCAAGAGCTAGTAGTTATAGAATCAAATGTTGTGAAAAGTAAGTACACAATCATCTAAAAATTAAATAATCAAATTACCAATAAATGAAATAAAGAATTACCATACACGAAAAATTCAAGAAAAAAATATGTCCATAAAGAAGACGAATAATTATGGCGAAATATACTTCAGAATGTGCACAAATATACTATAATAATAAAGAAAAATTATACGATTTAATTCGATAAATTATTACAGCTACAGATATATTCATGTTAACCTAAAGTAAATTGTCTTTACGGTAAATAAGTCGATAACGAAAAAGGAGCAAGGACTATCGTAATGTTAATTCACGTTATCAAAATTATTATGCTATATATAATAAATTGAAATTCAGAAAAAAAAATGTGGAAAACAATTCCAAATAGCATCTAAGACAGGTCATAAAAGGGGAGAGATGTCATCGCTTGACAAGACCTGACTTGATATATATAACGAATCTGTACACCTCTCCCCTGTGGTGTACAGAGAGAGATCACCCAATTGGCGAGGCATTATTGTCACCCACTTGGCGTGATCCTCCAGAGCAAAACCCACCAGACTTGAGCTTGATTGTGATACTCTTTGACAACAAACTAACAGAGAGCTCCGCCAATTTCTCGTGGATCGCCGCGACAATTGGCAGGCCTTCTCTTGTAGTAAGTGCCCCACTACCGCTCCCTTGGAGAGCGAGGTTACAAACCAGGTCTGGACCCTCTGGTCCTGGACATAGTTTGTGGCCACGCACCAAGGGCGACTTTCGGTGTCTAACTCTTGCCTTCTCTTCTGACTTCCTGGTGCAGCCTGGGCCTGCGGGAACGTTGATTTCAACATTCGCCTGGGCTTTAGCAGGATTGGTGCAAGCGTTTACCACACCAAAACTCCGAGTTCAGCCCACCCAGGGGATCTCCTGTCCTGAGTGCTGAAGGTCGAGTGTAGGATCAGAGCTTTTCGTGAGGCCCTTCTTAAGACCTCACCCAGAGAGGAGGTATAAAGATAATCCCCGAAAGGGAGCAATCTGTTTCCAACTCTCTAAATACCACAATATATCATACCATGACAGTCACCCTGGAGCCTTTCAAGGCTGCAGGGAGCTAAAGAAAACCCAAAAGCAGGCCGAACAGAAACAGACAAGACAGAAACACCAACCACAAAGTCTGTCCATGCACACCAGACTGAGGGAAACCTGAACTCCCTCAGAACTCCTCAGTCAAGAAGGGCTCCAGCTGTACCAGCCAAAACAGCTGCCCCCACTTCCAAAGGCCTTAAACCCCTGCAAAGGGGAGGCGTGAAGCGACGAAGGGTGGAAACTGACTCTGAAGAAGAGGCAGAACACACCCCAAGTCGACTAACGCGGTTTAAGGTACAAAAAAACCCTGAAGACTTCGACAATGCATACCAGCTGGTAAGGGCATTGGAGAAGGAAAGAAATGTAAGATATAATCGAATCTCCAGAGATGAGGGCATGATCATTGCCCCCAAAGACAAAGCCACCATGAACTTCCTGCAGGAAATCAAGGTGTTAAAAGATGGGAAAGGTGTGTATCTCACCACTGACCTCCCAAGAGAAAAAGTCCAAGATGGTGCTACTTGGCTTTCCACTAGGGTTCGACGTGGAGGTGATCACGTCTCTCCACAAGTGGTGGAGGCTTCCCGCATGACCAAAGGGAAGTCTCCAACCAGGCAAGTCCTGTTATCCTCAAGGGAGCCCCAATCACCACCCTTGATCTGGGTAACTGGGGCTCATACAAGCTCAGGACATATGTGCCAGAGCCCTTGAGGTGTTTCACGTGCCAAATTTGGGCATCACCAGGCCAACTGCAAGGCCAAAGCCAAATGTGGTGTATGCAGCGAGGCACACGAAACGAAGTGTGTATTAAGGCACACAAAGATGGCCAGAAGGACACAACAGCCAAGTGTCCAAACTGTGCCAAAAAACATCATGCCTGGAGCCTGGCTTGCTCTGTCAGGAAACAGGCAGTGATTAAAAAGCAGGAGCTAGCCAAAAAGCGTCCTGACTTTGTCCCTGCGCCCCCAGGCACCTATGTCTGGGGCCAAAACAAAAAAGAAAGACTCCCCGACCTCCTAAGAGGAAGGAGTCGCCCCCACAGAGAAAATTGGATACCTCTAACAGAGAGGAATTCCCCAAGCTTGCTAGTGGCAAAACCACAAAAAAGAACCAAAGGGAAAAAGGTTCAAAGTCCACAGCAATGGTCCCCCCAGTAGATGATAATCTTTTCTTTGACGAGAAAGATATGACTCTCCTGTTGAGTGCTGTAGTTTCTGCAGTAGCAACAGCCTTGGGGAGGACCAGTGAGGAGGCGGAGAAAGCAGTGCAGGTCGCCATGACGGCTATGACCCAAACTGTGGCAGCTCTGAAGGGAAGGAAGCTAGAAGCCTCCAAACCGATAACGAGCAGCGCTCCCCTCCCTAAATCCTCGGATGGCAGGCTAGCTTCAAGAGAAACATTACATGAAACCCCAGCTAGTCTGTCAGGACAGGCTGAAACTGTGCAGCAGAAGCCCCCACTGCAGGCCGAGTCTGTACAGCCAAAGTCTCGTCCCTGACCCGAGGTGGCACTTCCAACCTAGGCTCTACACCCCTCGGTAGAGCCTTAACCGGAGTGTCTGACTTAGAGGAAGTTGTACAATCCTCAATCAACGAGGATCTGTATTTATCTGATGCCACCAGCACTGGGGCATCTGAAGCTGAAGCAAGTGACACTGAGTAACCATCATGGCACACAATCTAAGCATACTGCAGTGGAATATCTGTAGCTATAAAAGCAAGAACTCCTTTCTCCAGTCATTGTGCGAGCAAGGAGCATTGACGTCGTCATGCTCCAGGAGACACTAACAATGGGATCCGTGTGCTTCTCAGGATATCATGCCTTCACCACTCCAAACCTGGATGGTGCTAGAGGCCTGATGACCCTGGTAAAAGAAGCTATCCCTTGCTCCTTAATAGCCAACCGCCGCACTGTGGAGATGGTGTTGAATCTCTTGCTGTTGAGATTCAGCTACCTGGGGGCTCTATAAAAATATATATATTTATAGCAAACCACTGTGTGAGAGCTTAGATCTAAACCAGGTCTGTGCTACTGCAGCACAAGACCGAGTGATCATAGGGGGAGACTTCAATGCACACATGGCCATGCTGAATCCCCGCAAAAGGCCGAACGCGGCAGGCATTCACATAGCAGAAGTGCTTGAGACATTCCCTGAGATCGCTCTTCTCAACACCAAAGAACCAACGCATGTGAAGGGAGGGGTCCTAGACCTCACCTTTGCCACTGCAACAATGGTGGAGAGAATTCGGTGTGTGTCGATGATACGGTTACTAGTGATCACTACGGCATAGTCACCACACTAATGGATGCAGGTCCAGCCCAAAGACCACATCACATTCCTAAATGGAAAACTGACAAGGCCAACTGGTTTGCCTTCCAGGAAGGCTTGGCTCGATGTCTGAAAGACAATGAACCCAATAACAATAATGAAAATGTGGATGTGCTAGAGGCAAGGCTAATCCAGGCCATAAACCAGGCAGCCTCACAAACCATTCCCAAAACTCGCCCATGGTCCAGAACTCACAAAGACGCCTGGTACTATAATGACGAGATCAAAGAGGTCAACCACAGGGTTAATATGTGTAGAAAAAACTTCCGACGGCAAAGATCTCCCGACAATCTGGCCCTGTTGAGGGAAGCTGTTGGATGCCAAGGAAACTGCCAACAGAGTAAGGCAGGAAAAATGGCTGGAATGGTGCCAGTCTTTTGGGCACCAGACCAGCCTTACAGAGTTGTGGAAACGGGTCAGGCAAGCGACAAGCCGCCAAGCCCCGAAATGCACTCATCATGACCCACAATCAGAGGCTAACAGATTGGTGCTTGAGTTCTCTGCCAGAACCAGCACCAACAATCTGCCTCCAATGATGAGAGAAAAACAACAAAACTTAAATCCAGAAAGACTTGCTCTGAAACGGATGCCTTGTGTTCTCTCTTAGGGAACTAAGAAAATCATACAAATCCAGTTCTGGGTCAGCACCGGGATCTGATGGGATCTCTCACCCCATCATTTCGCATCTAGGCCTTGCAGGAGAACTTGCATTCTTGCAGGTTATCAACAAATCCTGGCAAACAGCCACGGTGCCCCAGAGCTGGAAACAAGCCACAATAGTTCCCATCCCAAAGCCAAAGGAGCCTGGCAAGTACCGTCCCATCTCTCTTCTCAGCTGCCTGGGTAAAACAGCTGAGAAGATGGTACTCAACAGGCTCCGATGGAAAACGGGTCCCCCCATGAACACCTGCACGGGTTCACAAGGGGTAAGAGCACTGCTCATAGCATTTCCACACTCTTAAGCACAATCTGCACCTCGCCCGCCGTGGTTGTCTTCCTTGACCTGGAGAAGGCTTTTGAACTGGCAAGTCCGCTTGCCATTCAAGAGACCCTAATCCACAAAGGAGTCAAAGGCAGACTCTTGGCCTGGATAGCTGACTATTTTAAAAATAGATCAGCAAATGTCAGATTTCAAGGCCACCTCTCACAGCACATGCCACTTGAAAATGGAACTCCTCAGGGAGGGGTTCTTAGTCCAGCCCTGTTTAATACCCTCATGTCCAACATACTCGACATTCACCTGCCAGAGGGATGCAAGATCATCTCTTATGCAGATGACTTGGCAATCATAGCCTCTGGCAATCACTGCCTAACTAGAGCTCAGCGTTGTCTGAACCTGGTGTCTGAAGAGTGTTGTAGGACGGGTCTAAAAATATCAGCAGCAAAATCCAAAGCAATGGCACTGAGAACCAATGTCAGAAACAAAAAACTCACTATACAGGGTATGGATCTGGAATGGGTGAAGGACTATCTATACCTTGGTGTATGGATAGGACACACACTCACTTTCAAAAAGGAGATCCAATACCTGCTTGACAGAACCAAGGAAAGACTGTCAGTCATGAAAGTCATGACAGGGAGACACATAGGAGCAGGACACAAAGTACTAAGATCATTCTATGTACATGCTGTCCGTCCTATTATTGACTATGCATCTGTCGCCCTCATTGCTTCCAGCACAACATTAAAAGAAAAACTGGAAACAATACAAAACGAAGCAGCCAGGATAATTCTAGGTGCACCTAAGTGGACAAAGGTCATCAACCTCCTCATGGAAGCTGATTTACCGTCCATGGACACTAGAATTGATCTAATGGCAGCACAGTTCCTTTCCAAGGTCCTGCAGGCACCCACAAACTCCTATCTAAGACAAAGAGTTCTCAGACGCCTACAACAAGATTACAGTTGTTTGCGACAATTCCTGGCTCACACATACAGCCAGAGTTTTGATACGCTTTCAGCTAAAAGATTCATTGCTTGCCAAGGGTATGGACTCCCCTCACCCTGATTACAAAGAACCCCCGCCGTGGGCAAACGAAATGATCGAATTCTCAATTCTAAATCTCACAATGAGAAAAGATCAATATTCCATGCCTAGCCTAAAGGCACAAGCACAAAGGGTCATTGAACAAATAACTCCGCCGGGTAGTATAACTTACTACACGGACGGATCCGTGGATCCAATAAACCATACTGCAGGCGCCGGCTTTGCAACAAAGGATACCACAGCATCCATTAGGGTCACTGACAATGCCTCAACGCTTCAGGCTGAAACGGTTGCGATCATGGAAGCATTGACACACGCGTCCCTGAGGGGAGGGCACGTTGTCATTCATACAGATTCAAGAGCAACTATTGACAGCTTACAGCATAGCATGCCCCCAGATAACATCTACCTCTTGACAACAGTACTATACATAGCCCAAAGAATCCTTAGTCAAGGTAGAAGAATCATCATAAACTGGGTCCCAAGCCACATAGGCATACAAGGGAACGAGCTTGCTGATAAACTAGCCGAAAAGGGCAGGGGTATGCCCCCATCCTCCATGATCGTTAAACCCAGCCGAAGGGGACTGAGCCAAGGTACCAAAGCTGCAGCGTGTGCGGTCCTCCGGGGAGCACATAGAGAAAACATCACAAAATCGCTCGCTGCCAAGTGGTACTCAGATGCTTCAGGCTATGAGCCACTGGCCCTTCCTCCAAACACAAAAAGAGGTACCGAAGTCATACTATTCAGACTAAGACTAGGTTACCAATGCGCTTGGCAAATTATTGACAGTGAGACTGGGAGGTTATGCACTGCGGCGAGCCTAACGCCACCCTGTTACATTACTTGCAGAATTGTGTACACACACAATTTCTGAGGCAGGGACCACCCACCACAGCCGCCGGGCTGGTAAAAAGGGTGTGCAACATGCTTTCACCCGTGGCAGCTGGATCGCTTGCTTGCAATCCAGCCACCGCGGTAAGCATGCAGTTCAAAGAAAACATTGAGTTAACTAGAAATAGTTAACACAGGCCGGGCCACCCAGAGAAAAGGCCCGGGCGAAGCATGACTTCGCAAATCTAACTGAACTCACCCGTGTGTAGACAAGTAACGTATATTGATGGTAATGTTCCTAGTTGCTCGTTTCTTTTAGTGGGTCACTAGTGGGTATTTTTGGTTACACATCGGTTTTGTAGCTGCATACCCGTGGTGACTGAGGTTTGAGGCTTCGTCTGAGAGGTTAATATATATGTATATATATATATATATATATATATATATATATATATATATATAATATATATATGCGTTCATGCTAATAAAAGATAGAACTCCATTTGCTGAAGACCAGGAACCATATCCACTGTAAAGCATAACCAGAGCACTGCAGATATAGCTGTGAAATAATAGAAATAATAATATTTTTCTTGCGGGAACAACTGTAACAAGAGAAATAACATGACGGAGAAAATTATAATCAACAATTAAAAAGAGAAGGAAATATTAATTGATATTTTGCTGTTCTTGAAATCTAGCAATGGCTGTAATAACAGAACGCAGGTCTGACAAATATTTTACATATTGCGAAATAAATAGAGTAATTGTGTTCCCTAATCCGTTGCTCTTACTATTCCCAGAGACGGCGAGTGTGACAACAAGGGCAGAGGAGCAAGAGGCGGGACTGTGTTGCAGCCGAAGACCCATTGCACCCTCGGATTTTCTTTCTGAGCTTCTACCCATATTCTCCATCTCATTGCAATTTCATTATTTTTCCCATAATGAAACGCCCGCTGTGTTATTTGGTTCTGACGACACAGGTTTTGTCACTCTCACTGGCTGAAGTTACTTCGGTTCTTTTCCACCGAGTCAAGGTCTCCAATGCAACACTGCTGGCGTCGCGGAATCTGAAAGCAGTCAACCTGGCTCAGCTCCTTCACACTTCCTCCGGTGTTCCTCCATATGCAGCATGGACACGCTGTGCGAGTTGTGGTGCCACGAAACACTCCCCATCAACTGCCTCTTCTCTGACATGTTTGTGATGCCAACTTACGTGGAGACCAACATGGATGATTCCCTAACGTGCTACACCAAGCGACACAGAGACCTAGCCACCGGGGCCTCCATCAAGGGAAGCGCCATTAACAGCGGGTTTCCTCAAAGAATAGTAGTAAACCTTGTAGACGGGATCTTCGACCGCCAGAATTTACTCCTGTGCTATATGACAAATACACTTTTAGAGCAGCCGTGGTTCTTATTAGACTTTGGCGAAGAAGTGGCTTTCCGTTTGGTGAAGATCTACTCACAGCCGTCAGGTGTAAGTAGTTTTGTATGAAAAATTAGGGATTTCGAAGTCAGAGTTGGCAAGGAAGCTGTGGCCACTTCCGGTGACTTCAGCTCGTACGACTGGTTTGGGAGCTTTCCTGGTCCTGCCACAGAGTACAACCAAGAGATTATTATTGAGGTCTCTGCGCCTGTCACAGGTAGGTTCCTCGCGGTACAGAAGATGATGATGATACAAATTTCCAGATTTGTCATTAGGAAGTATATTAAGGCAACTCTGAGACAGAAAAAAAAACTTTTGACAGTGAAAGCCGAGTTACTGAGGGATAAACTTTTCTTGATTATGTAAAAAACGAATGAATGTCAATGGCAGCTATTAGTAATCATGGCCGTTGTAGTCTAGGGTGATACAACTTCTGGTACAGGGATTTGATAGTCATGTTAAAATCCCAATGCATGTATGTCTTGTATTAATGGACATCAAAAAATCTTTTTTTTCGTTTTTTATCTTTCATTAGACACTAAGAAGATGACCAAATTGCACAGTTTCGCAGTTCTTAGATTAAGAGACCTCGCTATTTATTTGTCTTATTCTAATTTGTTTTACATATTGGCGTGTGGTTTGTTTTTAACACAGGGTCTAAATTTCCCCTGATACTTAGTGGACCTCAGCGTTTTTGCACTGGCAAGTTTCTCAAACTGTTAAATTGGTAAATGATTTTGTAAAGAAACTGTATAGAAGTGGTTACAACTGTTAAAGGAGTATCCCACATGGAAAAATGGGTTAAACCATTATCAATAGTATGTATTAGAATAAGCTTACAGTCTTTGAGAACAGCAAATTGCAAAACAAAATACACACGTTCCAAAATTTCCAGTTTACTAGTCATCTTCATAACTACAAAAATTAGGATAGAGGAATGAAGAGGCATATTAAATCCTGGAAACTCGATGACACACAAACTGTTCTGAGACTTTCCTTGTATAGTTACAGCGAACACGCAGCGAACATTGTTTTTCTCACTTGACGCATAAATACGGCATCAGCAAATATGACGTCGACAGTAGCCAGTAGATGTCCTAGGATATATGGCTGAAAATACTAAATCTTGTTTTGAGTTTACCTGGAAAATCCACAATTTAACAACCCAACAATCCATTCAAACACTACTGGTTAATCACAGGGCCGTTCCCGAGAAAGATGAAGCTTATTGGCAATGTAGAGAATAAATGAACTTTCTATGTCTGTTTTTAACGCAAGTAAGGAACAAGGCTAGTGTAAAGAGTATCAGCTATGCAGCAACATTTATTTACGTGTTGAATTTTAAGCTAAATTCACTC
>NW_020868880.1:2589-7589 GCF_003789085.1 Penaeus vannamei
CCGACCATGGCAGTCACCCTGGAGCCTTTCAAGGCTGCAGGGGGGCGAAAGAAAACCCAAAAGCAGGCCGAACGTGTCAGGCCTGCTGAACCGAGCAAGGACAAGACAGAAACACCAACCACAAAGTCTGTCCATGCACACCAGACTGAGGGAAGCCTGAACTCCCCTCAGAACTCCCTCAGTCAAGAAGGGGCTCCAGCTGTACCAGCCAAAACAGCTGCCCCCACTTCCCAAAGGCCTTAAACCCCTGCAAAGGGGAGGCGTGAAGCGACGAAGGGTGGAAACTGACTCTGAAGAAGAGGCAGAACACACCCCAAGTCGACTAACGCGGTTTAAGGTACCAAAAAAACCTGAAGACTTCGACAATGCATACCAGCTGGTAAGGGCATTGGAGAAGGGAAGAAATGTGAGATTATCAATCCGAATCTCCAGAGATGAGGGCATGATCATTGCCCCCAAAGACAAAGCCACCATGAACTTCCTGCAGGAAATCAAGGTGCTTAAAGATGGGAGGAAGGTGTGTATCTCTCCACTAACCTCCCAAGAGAAAAAATCCAAGATGGTGCTACTTGGCTTTCCACTAGGGTTCGACGTGGAGGTGATCACGTCTCTCCCACAAGTGGTGGAGGCTTCCCGCATGAACAAAGGGAAGTCTCCAACCAGGCAAGTCCTGGTTATCCTCAAGGGAGCCCCAATCACCACCCTTGATCTGGGTAACTGGGGCTCATACAAGCTCAGGACATATGTGCCAGAGCCCTTGAGGTGCTTCACGTGCCAAAAATTCGGGCATCACCAGGCCAACTGCAAGGCCAAAGCCAAATGCGGTGTATGCAGCGAGGCACACAAAACGGAAGTGTGTATTAAGGCACACAAAGATGGCCAGAAGGACACAACAGCCAAGTGTCCAAACTGTGCCAAAAAACATCATGCCTGGAGCCTGGCTTGCTCTGTCAGGAAACAGGCAGTGATTAAAAAGCAGGAGCTAGCCAAAAAGCGTCCTGACTTTGTCCCTGCGCCCCCAGGCACCTATGTCTGGGGCCAAAACAAAAAACAAAATAAAAAGGAGAAGATTCCCCGACCTCCTAAGAGGAAGGAGTCGCCCCCACAGAGAAAATTGGATACCTCTAACAGAGAGGAATTCCCCGAGCTTGCTAGTGGCAAAACCACAAAAAAGAACCAAAGGGAAAAAGGTTCAAAAGTCCACAGCAATGGTCCCCCAGTAGATGATAATCTTTTCTTTGACGAGAAAGATATGACTCTCCTGTTGAGTGCTGTAGTTTCTGCAGTAGCAACAGCCTTGGGGAGGACCAGTGAGGAGGCGGAGAGAAAGCAGTGCAGGTCGCCATGACGGCTATGACCCAAACTGTGGCGGCTCTGAAGGGAAGGAAGCTAGAAGCCTCCAAACCGATAACGAGCAGCGCCCCCCTCCCTAAATCCTCGGATGGCAGGCTAGCTTCAAAAGAAACACCACATAAAACCCCAGCTAGTCTGTCAGGACAGGCTGAAACTGTGCAGCAGGCCGAGTCTGTACAGCCAAAGTCTCGTCCTCCGACCCGAGGTGACACTTCCAACCTAGGCCCTACACCCCCTGGTAAGGCCTTAACCGGAGTGTCTGACTTAGAGGAAGTTGTACAATCCTCAATCAACGAGGATCTGTATTTATCTGATGCCACCAGCACTGGGGCATCGGAAGATGAAGCAAGTGACACTAAGTAACCATCATGGCACACAATCTAAGCATACTGCAGTGGAATATCTGTAGCTATAAAAGCAAGAACTCATTTCTCCAGTCCATTGTGCGAGCAAGGAGCATTGACGTCGTCATGCTCCAGGAGACACTAACAATGGGATCCGTGTGCTTCTCAGGATATCATGCCTTCACCACTCCAAACCTGGATGGTGCTAGAGGCCTGATGACCCTGGCAAAAGAAGCTATCCCGTGCTCCTTAATAGCCAACCCACCGCACTGTGGAGATGGTGTTGAATCTCTTGCTGTTGAGATTCAGCTACCTGGGGGCTCTATAAAAATATACAATATTTATAGCAAACCACTGTGTGAGAGCTTAGATCTAAACCAGGTCTGTGCTACTGCAGCACAAGACCGAGTGATCATAGGGGGAGACTTCAATGCACACATGGCCATGCTGAATCCCTGCAAAAGGCCGAACGCGGCAGGTATTCACATAGCAGAAGTGCTTGAGACATTCCCTGAGATCGCTCTTCTCAACACCAAAGAACCAACGCATGTGAAGGGAGGGGTCCTAGACCTCACCTTTGCCACTGCAACAATGGTGGAGAGAATTCGGTGGTGTGTTGATGATACGGTTACTAGTGATCACTACGGCATAGTCACCACACTAATGGATGCAGGTCCAGCCCAAAGACCACATCACATTCCTAAATGGAAAACTGACAAAGCCAACTGGTTTGCCTTCCAAGAAGGCTTGGCTCGATGTCTGAAAGACAATGAACCCAATAACAATAATGAAAATGTGGATGTGCTAGAGGCAAGGCTAATCCAGGCCATAAACCAGGCAGCCTCACAAACCATTCCCAAAACTCGTCCATGGTCCAGAACTCACAAAGACGCCTGTACTATAATGACGAGATCAAAGAGGTCAACCACAGGGTTAATATGTGTAGAAAAAACTTCCGACGGCAAAGATCTCCCGACAATCTGGCCCTGCTGAGGGAAGCTGTTGTGGATGCCAAGGAAACTGCCAAAAGAGTAAGGCAGGAAAAATGGCTGGAATGGTGCCAGTCTTTTGGGTACCAGACCAGCCTTACAGAGTTGTGGAAACGGGTCAGGCAAGCGACAAGCCGCCAAGCCCCGAAATGCACTCATCATGACCCACAATCAGAGGCTAACAGATTGGTGCTTGAGTTCTCTGCCAGAACCAGCACTAACAATCTGCCTCCAATAATGAGAGAAAAACAACAAAACTTAAATCCAGAAAGACTTGCTCTCATAAGAGACAAGGCACTCGAAGCTGATGAAGCAGATGCCTTGTTCTCTCTTAGGGAACTAAGAAAATCATACAAATCCAGTTCTGGGTCAGCACCAGGATCTGATGGATCTCTCACCCCATCATTTCGCATCTAGGCCTTGCAGGAGAACTTGCATTCTTGCAGGTTATCAACAAATCCTGGCAAACAGCCACGGTGCCCCAGAGCTGGAAACAAGCCACAATAGTTCCCATCCCAATGCCAAAGGAGCCTGGCAAGTACCGCCCCATCTCTCTTCTCAGCTGTCTGGGTAAAACAGCTGAGAAGATGGTACTCAACAGGCTCCGATGGAAAACGGGTCCCCCCCATGAACACCTGCACGGGTTCACAAGGGGTAAGAGCACTGCTCATAGCATTTCCACACTCTTAAGCTCAATCTGCACCTCGCCCGCCGTGGTTGTCTTCCTTGACCTGGAGAAGGCTTTTGAGTTGGCAAGTCCACTTGCCATTCAAGAGACTCTAATCCACAAAGGAGTCAAAGGCAGACTCTTGGCCTGGATAGCTGACTATTTTAAAATAGATCAGCAAATGTCAGATTTCAAGGCCACCTCTCACAGCACATGCCACTTGAAAATGGAACTCCTCAGGGAGGGGTTCCTAGTCCAGCCCTGTTTAATACCCTCATGTCCAACATACTCGACATTCACCTGCCAGAGGGATGCAAGATCATCTCTTATGCAGATGACTTGGCAATCATAGCCTCTGGCAACCACTGCCTTACTAGAGCTCAGCGTTGTCTGAACCTGGTGTCTGAAGAGTGTTGTAGGACGGGTCTAAAAATATCAGCAGCAAAATCCAAAGCAATGGCACTGAGAACCAATGTCAGAAACAAAAAATTCACCATACAGGGTATGGATCTGGAATGGGTGAAGGAATATCTATACCTTGGTCTATGGATAGGACACACACTCACTTTCAAAAAGGAGATCCAATACCTGCTTGACAGAACCAAGGAAAGATTGTCAGTCATGAAAGTCATGACAGGGAGACACATAGGAGCAGGACACAAAGTACTAAGATCATTCTATGTACATGCTGTCCGTCCTATTATTGACTATGCATCTGTCGCCCTCATTGCTTCCAGCACACAACATTAAAAGAAAAACTGGAAACAATACAAAACGAAGCAGCCAGGATCATTCTAGGTGCACCTAAGTGGACAAAGGTCATCAACCTCCTCATGGAAGCTGATTTACCGTTCATGGACACTAGAATAGATCTAATGGCAGCACAGTTCCTTTCCAAGGTCCTGCAGGCACCCACAAACTCCTATCTAAGACAAAGAGTTCTCAGACGCCTACAACAAGATTATCAGTTGTTTGCAGACAATTCCTGGCTCACACATATAGCCAGAGTTTTGATACGCTTTCAACTAAAAGATTCATTGCTTACCAAGGGTATGGACTCCCCTCACCCTGATTACAAAGAACCCACGCCGTGGGCAAACGAAATGATCGAATTCTCAATTCTAAATCTCACAATGAGAAAAGATCAATATTCCATGCCTAGCCTAAAGGCACAAGCACAAAGGGTCATTGAACAAATAACTCCGCCGGGTAGTATAACTTACTACACGGACGGATCCGTGGATCCAATAAACCATACTGCAGGCGCCGGGTTTGCAACAAAGGATACCACAGCATCCATTATGGTCACTGACAATGCCTCAACGCTTCAGGCTGAAACGGTTGCGATCATGGAAGCACTGACACACGCGTCCCTGAGGGGAGGGCACGTTGTCATTCATACAGCTTCAAGAGCAACTATTGACAGTTTACAGCATAGCATGCCCCCAGATAACATCTACCTCTTGACAACAGTACTATACATAGGCCAAAGAATCCTTAGTCAAGGTAGAAGAATCATCATAAACTGGGTCCCAAACCACATAGGTATACAAGGGAACGAGCTTGCTGATAAACTAGCCGAAAAGGGCAGGGGTATGCCCCCATCCTCCATGATCGTTAAACCCAGCCGAAGGGGACTGAGCCAAG
>NW_020868880.1:15089-20089 GCF_003789085.1 Penaeus vannamei
TTCTGATGGCACACATTATAAGTATCAGAGCGGCAAATATTTCCGCAATGAATATCGTTAATACAACAAGTATGGGAAAAGCAATCTCCGAGTAAAGTATCTGAAACCGCATTTCAGTTTATCTATCCATCTACACACACACACGCACACCACACACACAACACCACACACGCACTCACTCACTCACTCACTCACACACACACACGCACACACACACACACACACACACACCACACACACACCACTCACTCACTCACTCACACACACACACACACACACACACACACACACACACACACACACACACACACACACACACACACACACACACACACAACACACACCACACACACACATATATATATATATATATATATATATATATATATATATATATATATATATATATATATATATATATATATATATATATATATATATATATATATATATATATATATATATATATATAATATATATATATATATATATATATATATATATATTATATATATATATATATATATATATATATATATATATATATATATATATATATATATATATATATATATATATATATATATATATATATATATATATATATATTATATATATATAAATGTGTGTGTTTGTGTGTATTCATATATACACATATAAGCATATATACAAACACACACACACACACACACACACACACACACACACACACACGCACTCACACACTCACACACACACATGCACACACACATACATACACACAGAGGATTTTTTTTCGAGCAAAGAAGTGCCTGAGTAAATGATGAATGAAACAGGCAATCTGCATTAAAAACCAAAGTAAAACATTCAAAAGTTCAATAGGGGCTATGCTTATGTTGCAAGGCCCTGATATGTTGTTTGTGGCAGGAAGGATTTGTAATTAGAAAAGGCACTGCTTCTGTGTCCCGATAACGCCATGAAATGTCTTAACCTGTTTCTTATAAGAAAATATGCCACCTGGGAAAGTGGAAAGCTTTGATAAAAAACGAATGAAAGAAACGGAATAGCACTATAGTGTACCATTTCATCAATTTCCTATGTTGCACATGCAATATCAACAGTGGAACCAACAAATATTGTTTTTTTGTGGCATACTTTAATAAACTATAAAAAGGCACTTAGTTAACCCTAACTTCATTCTGAAGAAGCACCGATGGCGCGATTACACCTTTCAAAGTGAGATATTTTTTTCTTATGCTGAAGTGCAAGCGTTACCAGTTGAATTGTATTCCATTCTGCAATCCCACCGGATCAAAATATCCAAGCGCCAACGCTTTGCCTCCTGATCACCGGAACACATCAATTCCTTTCCAAATCCTATCCAAATCCTATGACTAGGGCAACCACGAAGAAGATTTGGGGCAGCCTTTACCACGAGACGATCAATAACTCCTGCGCTCTGAGACAGGCATCTTCTATGAAGAATCTCCAATATTGTCCTCGCGCGTTCCTTCCTCTTTTACAGTATCCTCTTTCGCTTTTCTTTTCCTCCCTTTGAAAACCATCTCCCTCGGAGGTCCCTTTGAACTCCCTCCTCTTCCGTGTCTTGGCGCATCTTGTAAGAGGAACAACAAACAACTTTCTAGCGAGGCAGCTAACTAACGTATGCGTTCGTGTAACCGGGAAATAGCCCGCGTGGTAGCGGAGAATAATTTCCTGACGCGTCTCTACGTGCAAATCCTACTGTCGCGATTAGCTCAATCATAGATCTCAGCATATAGAACTATGTTCTTTAAACTCTACGAGCTCTTCCGCCAAGTAAATCAGTGTTATGTGAAAATTACGAATGCTGAGTCCAGTGCCTAAGTAACGAGGTGCTCTACGAGGGACCGTTGGCGAGGCCTGTGGAGTGTATGTGTGACAGACTTGACCTGCGCTCGCACCCTCCCTCGCCCGACCGTGAGAGTAAAGAACCTCAGCGGCGGTCTGTCATCCGCCGGCGGCCCCCACCATGGAGGGGGAAGGTGACGCGGTGCCACCCACCCCCACAACCCCCCACCCTGTGGAAGAGATTGATTCTTCTGACATGAACAACGAGAAATCTCCTGCAAGCCCTGACGTTGACGACGAGGGCTATCGAGTCGTCATTACGGCGACGCGACTGATGAACGACAATCACCGAGAACCCATCGCAGAAGTACATCCGCCTGGCCTTCCCCGAGGAAACGTCCACGGTCGATAAAATAAGGTGGATGAAGGAAGTCAGCCGACTCCCTTTCCTCCAAGAGCATGGACCACTAGACATGGTGCAGGGGAAATGGCGATCCTTGCGCTATGTCTACGTCCGACGGGACCAACGACACTACGTATCCCAGATGATCAATGATGCTGTCGCAGGGATTTCGCTTGAAGAGAAAGACGAGTATCAGCCCAGACCCAAGAGATACGGGGAATACCTGGTTACCAGGTTTCCAAAGGAGGCCCCTGCAGATGACACAATGCACCTTCCGGGTGTTTTTGAAGCCCGGAGAATCTATAAAGAAGGGCAGCCATTAAATAGAATCATAATTGTGTGGAGCGGAGAACGCCCGCCACCCACTGATCATCACTTCTTTGGCAAGTACATAGAGCCGAGCTCTATACGCCCATGGAGCTCTGAGGTGGTGGCCTGCTACAAGTGCCAGGATTACGGCCACGTAGCCAAACACTGCAGTAAGGAATCAGCTTGTGCTGTCTGTGCAGAAGCTCACCAGACAAAGATTTGCCCTGCAAGAAACAGAGGAAAGGACAACGACACCGAAGACGCCGCCACCATCGTGAAAAGGTGCATCAGATGCGGGGAGCAAGGTGTCACGGCCTTGCACCGTAACTGCCCCCACATGCCGGCACGCCTACACCCCACCCCCTGCCCCGACCGTACCCATCGACCGCGGAGTTGAGATGCCCAGCCCAGCTACACCCCGGTGCCATGTGATGTCACTAACCCACAGGAATTCCCGGAGCTACTTGGTGGGGTTCCCATCCCAGAAAACAGTGCCTCAGAACTAACGAATGGTGAAAAAATCAAGGAAATGGCCGAGGAAATAAGCATCCTCAGGCAAGAAATTGCTGAACTTATAAAAATGTTAAAGGAAAGAGAAAGTGATAGTGTATATAGGAAAAATATACCTCCTAATGATGTCAGTGATATCGAAAATGTGAATGAGGTCTCTCATGCTAATGCTAATATTACACATGATAATGACAATATTACACATGATAATGATATACACATGATAATGATAATATTACACATGATAATGATAATATTACACATGATAATGATAATATTACACATGATAATGATAATATTACACATCATACTATCGACGAATCATCTGAAAGCGGTGATGACAGTGAAAATAACGTCGGCGAAGATATGCAGGAAATGGACGACCTTTGGGAAAACACTCAGAGAATGGTGGCAGGTACGACTTATTCGTATAATATCAATATAAGGAGATTGCGCAAAATCTTTGCAAATAGACAAGAAGCAACAGATATATGCAATGCTATTGAAGACATATGTAAACTAAAGGGCTTCATTAAACAAAGAGTTGACCACTCAGCTAATAATGTGTGATGAGGGACAGGAAAATAATGACCTTTCTTTCATGGAATATACGTGATGTCAGTTGTAGAATTAATGACTTGCTTTATTATGTTTATAATAATAATGATGACATTATCTGTTTACAAGAGCCCTTCACATCATCCACTAAATTAGAGACCGCCCCTAGAATTACAGGATATCATTCCTATACAAATATAGGAATGACTGGTTTATTGACTTATGTTAGTGACGCCATACCGCATAAACTGGTGAAGACGTCCGATGACAACAATGTGCAATATCATCATCTACATATTCGAACAGCCTCTGGGTTTTCCTTCCTGTACAATGCATACGCAAAGTGTAAAAAGTTTCAAACCTATTCACTGCCCAACTTTCAGAATCATGGCACAATATGCAAGGGAGATTTAAATGCTGGACATTCTTCATTTGGTGCTAGTCAATGTAATGAAAGTGGCGAAGAATTCAGACATTTTGTGAACATCAGATCTATGACCGTATATGATACAAATAAGAAAACTCATGTGGCAGGGGGCAGGCTAGATTATGTAATAGGAAGGGATATTGTGCATGGTAACGTTAATCAGTGACCACTTTGCAATAGAAATGAGATACGCTGTCGACAATAGCCTCTCCGCAAAAACAAATGGGCTGAAAATCTCTATTCCTTCTTACCTTGAGCACCACTATAAATCACGCATCTATGATTGGTATAACGAATACACAGTAACGAGTGTTGATCAGTTCTCTGTGGATATGACGAAAGTGGTCACTGATTACTATAACACCTGGATCTGTCCAAAGAAAACCTTAAAGAATAATAACTCACAACCCTCGAAACAACCTAAGTGGGTCGGTGACCCCACATTATCAAGGGGACAAAAGCGAGTTCAGGAGCTTCTTAATATCTACACTCAAACGGAGTTGGCAGGTATACTACTTGCAACAGAATACTTAATGTCTCGGGGCTCTGGAGTAGTTTTCTTTTCTCTCCCTCCCTCCCTCCTTCGTCCCTTGTCTCTCTCCTCTCCCTCCCTCCCTCCTTCGTCCCTTGTCTCTCTCCTCTTCCTCCCTCCCTCCTTTGTCCCCAAAGCGCTCTTCGGACACTAAATTCCTTCAAAACAGATGGTGATGAGGGAATTGTGAACTGCATTATGCGTAACGTAACTTATGCAAGAGAGAGCAATTTGAACATTCAGTTTGTATGGATACCCTCTCATGTTGGTATACGCAAGCACGACAATGTAGACAATTTGGCGAAAGAGGCTTGTAGCAAAGATATTGTAAATATAGATCTTGAGATGCCACTTGCTAGGGTTGCACACATATTAAAAAGATCTCATAAAGAAGAACTGATAGATCTGACGAGTTCACAAAGGCCTGAAAGCTGTAGTATAAGGCACTACGA
>NW_020868880.1:27589-31268 GCF_003789085.1 Penaeus vannamei
CCTAACACTCCCCACAAATCCAGTTATGATTCCAACACAACCCCCGAGAATCCTTAAAACATGCAAACTGGGAGGGCTTCAGACAAGCACTCGAAAACACACACGTAACTGATCTCGAGAGGCAACCCACACACACAATAAACACCCACCTTGAACAATGGTACACAGACATACTGACGGCCCGTGAGGCTAACATACCAAGAACAACACACAAAACTATCCCCCACTACAAAGAAACACATCGTATTAAATTGCTAAAAATACAATACAGGCACTTACACGATCTCTCACGCACACGAGGCAGGGACACACAATTACGCACACGCTACAGAGAACTCAAAACGCAAATAACACACGAAATTAAAGTAATCAACAAACATCACTGGGACACACTAGCGCAAAGACTATGTCAAAACACTAAAGACCCCAAGGCTTTCTGGAGATCCTTTAGAAATCTAATGGGGTCGAACAAACAAACGACAACATTTCTATACAACGCACATCGAGAGAAGGTGGACTCGGTGGAAGGGATGGAGGCACTCCACCGGGAGTTCTGGCAACAGAACTTTCGGATCTCCCCCGCCGAGAACGCCCGCTTCGATAACACCACAGAGACCGAGGTAACACACCATCTATAACAACACATAAACACGATTCTCCCAGAAAACATCATCAGACTGAACAATCTCACAGAGGATAGTCCCCTTTCCACACCAATCACACCAGAAGAAATAACAAACACACTACAAACACAACACCAGGAGCAAACAACATAAACAAAACAATCATCGAACATCTGCCACCCACTATGATCCACAAGCTACGTTCACCATTATCTTTCTTTTTCTCAGAGCCCCAGCGGAATGCATGCTGCCCTCTGTTGACTACCAGTCCGTCCTGTAACATAACCCTGTATGACTTGGATCCTAACACGCTTGCAGCCTGTTCTATTTCAGAGCCTTCCCTTCATCCTGCCCATGGAGTGGGGAATAGCCTTGATTGTAGTCAACCCGACGACACATTACTAATCCCATCTTCTCCCTTCTAATGTTCAGTCGCCCTATTTCTCCTACTTATTTTATTTTAATCTATTTCTATTTTTCAGATCATCTCCAGTTGGACGGCGGCAGGGCCCAGCAGCCAGCTTCTGTCCTGTGGAATGATCCTGTTCTCTCATATTCACACCCGCCCTTGAGCCACACGGGTTTTCTTGACTTCTGCCTTTGTCTTTCTGGCAGGGTCGCGCTTTCGTCACCGTTGTCTTGGACGCCTGCAAAACCCTGCACAGATAAGAATTTATCTGAGTTTGGCCAAGCTATGGCTTGTTTTCAGACCCCGATCGACAGTGTCCCGGAGCTGAGGTCGGTCTATGCTCTTTCTCCATGATGAGAACGTAGAGGTAGTTCTCTGTAAAGACCTCTAGGAATTTAACATTTTTTACGGAGTATTCCTATATTTTTTTCTCTCCCTTTTCATAATGCTGTGTGTGTTAGAACACGCCAGGCCCAAAGAATAAATCCAGCATGTCTAATACCCTCTTGTGTCCGCAGACACGGACGACGACGCATCAAGGGCTCCAAGAGGGTTCCACCCCCTTTGGTTTAAGGCGATTCGTTCGTCAGCTCTTTACACAGGTGATGGTGCCATGCTGATAACGGCTCCAGCTGATCTTCCGCATTGGTGTGCGGGCGTACTCATATGTGCCCCCGCAGTTCTGACCGTACCTGGCATGCTCCACATTCGCACTCTCGCCTTCCGATGATCTGCACCAGCGTGCGGGCGCGCTCCCCATGCACACCCGCCTTCCGATGGTCTGCACTGGCGTGTGGGTGTACTTTGTACGACCGATGTCCCCGTGACGAGCGGGCGCGCTCCCCATGCGCACCCGCCTTTGGATGGATCCTGCCGAAGTGATGGACCCTGAGATGTTCGCCGACGTGATGGTCTTCGCCCTTTACACTTCGTCAGAGCCGACCATTGCTCTGGTTCCTGAAACCCTTCGGGTGCCTTTCCTGTCTCACGAGCGTTCCTCATGAGAGATGGAACGAGTACCTCGCAGACACATCTGTTGTTTAAGGAGTCTCTCCTGTGATACTCGTCTTACCCGTCCCCTACTTAGGCGACGCACTGCCCGGGGGAGGTGTTGCAGTGTGCGGCTGCGTACGTCCCGACTCTAAGGATGATGTCATCTCCATGAACCTCGGCCAACGCAACAAGAGCCGCCAGAGACGAAGTCCCCGCCGTGTGCTACGTGCGGTTACATCCCGCAGACACGTATATATATATATATATATATATATATATATATATATATATATATATATTATAATATATATATATATATAAGCGTTCTTATTCATTTATTTTATTTTTTTTTTACAAGTCCAACCACCATTAAAAGAAGGACAGTTAATTATATGACTGTGGTGATAATGTGAACTTGGTTATCTTTATAACCATAAACGTCATATTTACCAAGTCTCACTACTTGCCAAGCCAAAATGGCTATTAATTTATTTTTAGACCTAAATATTGTAAATGCTATGGCCAAAATGCACAGTTTTTACAACTATTTAATATCGGATTTCCTACGTATCCTTTCCTTTATTTATCTTTTTCAAATGTTCTTTCCCTTTGTCGACGTCTCCAAATTGTCGCGATAACCACCGAAGGTGGTGGTCGTTACCCAATTTTTCTTTTTTGTTTTTTCCTTTCCTCTCTCGTCTTGGTCGTTTGGGTTGTCGAACTATCGGCTTGGTCTACCGGTACTTCATTTGCCTATTTTCTTCTTTCGCGCCATGCCTGGGATTTGGCCTGGGAGTTTCTTTCAGGGTATATGTACTAGTGGTTGGGGAGAGGAAAATCACCCCACACTTGTGTATGAGACATTGGATGACTCAGACCACCTTTCTAACACAGTAGCAACTGAGTTAAAGTCGTGTGCCACTTGAGCTACCCTGGTTTCTGGGGCCTCTCATCTCGCTCGGCACTGTTGTTCCTGAGTTCTTTTAAAGTAACGTAAAGAAATAACATCTGTCTTTACAGTTTGCAGCACTTTGTGCTTTGACTGCACCTTCAGTGCCTAGTATTTTACAGGTCGCACGAGGCGTAGATAGTTAACAGTCGTAGGTAGCACCCCACCTCAGACCCGCAGCTCTCTTCTACACCAGGGTAGCCCTTACGGGCTTTGACCCCGGCGTAGTGAGGCCCAGTAGTCTGGGGCGTCCTTTGGGCGCACTTTTTCTCTCCCTAAATTCTCTTCTTATCTTCATGTGACTTCCCTGAGCCTACCAGAGTTCCCTTGTGGGCTCCCGTATTCGCTTGGGGGGTGGGCATAGACTTACCGTCCTTCGCTTCGACAAGTTCGGCGGTAGGAAAATGTCCCCCACATAACTCGATCCCTCTGTGGTACTGGAGAACGCAACCAGGCTTCCACTGGGGGGGTAGAGGACGTTTAACTGCTACACTCTCTTAGCTATTGCTGTTAGGTTGATTACCAATAGTTAAGGGGTTTATTGGTCCCTTCAGGACAACGGGCAAGGGCCCAGGGGGTCGGACTTGGACCGATGCCCGTGATGACTGATTCCCCGGCTACCCCTTCTTCTCCTCGAGGAGGGGGCGACCCCATGACCGTTGCGTAAGACCATCTGGACCTCGCGCCTACTGAACTAATGGAACC
>NW_020868880.1:60477-67977 GCF_003789085.1 Penaeus vannamei
CATGGAAGCTGATTTACCGTCCATGGACACCCAAATCAATCTAATGGCAGCACAGTTTCTCTCCAAGGTCTTGCAGGCACACACAGAAACTCATACTTAAGGTAAAGAGTTCTCAGATGATGCCTACAACAAGATTATCAGTTGTTTACAGACAACTCTTGGCTAACACACACACCAGAGTATTGTTACGCTTTCACCTAAAAGAATCACTGCTTGCCAAAGGGCATGGATTCCCCACACCTGACTATAAAGAAACCCCGCCGTGGGCAAACGAAATGATCGAATTCTCAGTCCTAAACCTTACAATGAGAAAAGATCAATATTCCATGCCTAGCCTAAAGGCACAAGCACAAAGGGTCATTGATCAAATAGCATAACCTACTACATGGGACGGATCCGTGGATCCCATAAACCACACTGCAGGCGCGGCTTCGCAACAAGGGATACTACAGCATCCATTAGGGTCACTGACAATGCCTCAACGCTCCAAGCTGAAAACAGTTGCGATCATGGAAGCCCTGACACACGCATACCTAAGGACAGGACACGTCGTTCACACAGATTCTAGAGCAACTATTGACAGTTTACAGCATAGCATGCCCAAGACAACATCTACCTCCTGACAGCTGTCTGTACTCACTAAAGCCCAAAGAATTCTCAGTCAGGGTAGAAGAATTATCATTAACTGGGTTCCAAGTCACATTGGCATTCAAGGGAAGGAGCTTGCTGACAAACTAGCCAAAAAGGGCAGGGGTATGCCCCCATCTTCCATGATCGTTAAAACCTAGCCGAAGGGGATTAAGCCAATGTACCAAAGCTGCAGCTTGCGCAGTCCTCCGGGAGCACATAGAGAAAATATCACAAATTCGCTTGCTGCCAATTGGTACTCTGATGCTTCAGGCTATGAGCCACTGGCCCTTCCTCCAAATACAAAAAGAGGTACCGAAGTCATATTACACAGACTAAGACTAATTTACCAATGCGCTTGACAAATTATTGATGACGAGACTGCCAGGTTATGCAAGCATTGCGGCGAGTCTAACGCTACCCTGTTACATTACTTGCAGAATTGTGAACACAATTTCTAAAACAGGGACCATCCACCACAGCCGCCGGGCTGATAAAAAGGGTTTGCCACATGCTTACTCCATGGTAGCTGGATCGCTTGCTCGTAATTCAGCCACCACGATAAGCATGCAGTTCAAAGAAAACACATGAGTTAACTAGAAATAGTTGACACAAGCAGGGCCACTCCAGAGAGAAAATGCCCCGAGCGAAGCATGACTTCGCAAATCTTACTGAACTGAACTGATTCAGTGCCAATTAACTATTTGCCCTCCCTAAACCCACCCACATCTTACATGTAAGTTGCCTTTTATTAACTAACATATTACTACTACTAATTCTATATAACAAAATTTCTGACTGTTAATTATTGTTTTTGTAACGAAGTCATACACTGAAATCACTGTGACAACACTCACCTCGCTCCTCCACCTCATTCCCCGCCCTAATCATTCTTTAATTGATTTATTTCGTTGTTATTATTTTTTTCAGACTATCGTATTCTTGTTGTCTTCACACTGTATGTTTTATTTTTCTCAGAGCAAATAACCATACTTCAATTTATTCAATTATTGTAATGTTTCGGTTTTCCCGCATTTATTATTCGTCTACTGTGACGAATTTACAATTATCGTTTCCTTCACTTTATATGCTATGTTAATTAGTAGTGTAGCCGACCCCCGCAACAGCAGCGCAGCATACTTCCCCCAGGTTGGGTCCAGGTCCCACAGGTCCACAGCCTGTCCTCTCGCCCTCAAGGTCCACAGCCTGTCCTCTCGCCCTCACCATCAGCAGCTTCTCGACGACTCATACCGAGACCTGATTGGTTGACCACGGACACCTTACGGCTCGCCTATTGGACCGCAGGCTCCCCTCGTTCCCGGGTGGCTGGCACAACTCAGACCCACTTAAGCTCCCGCACTCGGCCGAGTTTAGCACTCACGATCCTCCAGCCGAGCAAGACACAGCAAGCAGCAACAAGGCCTACCCACAAAGATGGCCAGAAGGACACAACAGCCAAGTGTCCAAACTGTGCCAAAAAACATCATGCCTGGAGCCTGGCTTGCTCTGTCAGGAAACAGGCAGTGATTAAAAAGCAGGAGCTAGCCAAAAAAGCGTCCTGACTTTGTCCCTGCGCCCCCAGGCACCTATGTCTGGGGCCAAAACAAAAAACAAAATAAAAAAGAAAAGACTCCCCGACCTCCTAAGAGGAAGGAGTCGCCCCCACAGAGAAAATTGGATACCTCTAACAGAGAGGAATTCCCCGAGCTTGCTAGTGGCAAAACAACAAAAAAGAACCAAAGGGAAAAAGGTTCAAAGTCCACAGCAATGGTCCCCCCTTTAGATGATAATCTTTTCTTTGACGAAAAAAAGATATGACTCTCCTGTTGCGTGCTGTAGTTTCTGCAGTAGCAACAGCCTTGGGGAGGACCAGTGAGGAGGCGGAGAAAGCAGTGCAGGTCGCCATGACGGCTATGACCCAAACTGTGGCGGCTCTGAATGGAAGGAAGCTAGAAGCCTCCAAACCGATAACGAGCAGCGCCCCCCTCCCTAAATCCTCGGATGGCAGGCTAGCTTCAAAAGAAACATCACATAAAACCCCAGCTAGTCTGTCAGGACAGGCTGAAACTGTGCAGCAGGCCGAGTCTGTACAGCCAAAGTCTCGTCCTCCGACCCGAGGTGACACTTCCAACCTAGGCCCTTCACCCCTCGGTAAGGCCTTAACTGGAGTGTCTGACTTAGAGGAAGTTGTACAATCCTCAATCAATGAGGATCTGTATTTATCTGATGCCACCAGCACTGGGGCATCTGAAGCTGAAGCAAGTGACACTGAGTAACCATACTGCAGTGGAATATCTGTAGCTATAAAAGCAAGAACTCCTTTCTCCAGTCAATTGTGCGAGCAAGGAGCATTGACGTCGTCATGCTCCAGGAGACACTAACAATGGGATCCGTGTGCTTCTCAGGATATCATGCCTTCACGACTCCAAACCTGGATGGTGCTAGAGGCCTGATGACCCTGGTAAAAGAAGCTATCCCTTGCTCCTTAATAGCCAATCCGCCGCACTGTGGAGATGGTGTTGAATCTCTTGCTGTTGAGATTCAGCTACCTGGGGGCTCTATAAAGATATATAATATTTATAGCAAACCACTGTGTGAGAGCTTAGATTTATACCAGGTCTGTGCTACTGCAGCACAAGACCGAGTGATCATAGGGGGAGACTTCAATGCACACATGGCCATGCTGAATCCCCGCAAAAGGCCGAACGCGGCAGGCATTCACATAGCAGAAGTGCTTGAGACATTCCCTGAGATCGCTTCTTTCAACACCAAAGAACCAACGCATGTGAAGGGAGGGGTCCTAGACCTCACCTTTGCCACTGCAACAATGGTGGAGAGAATTCGGTGGTGTGTCGATGATACGGTTACTAGTGATCGCTACGGCATAATCACCACACTAATGGATGCAGGTCCAGCCCAAAGACCACATCACATTCCTAAATGAAAAACTGACAAGGCCAACTGGTTTGCCTTCCAAGAAGGCTTGGCTCGATGCCTAAAAGACAATGAACCCAATAACAATAATGAAAACGTGGATGTGCTAGAGGCAAGGCTAATCCAGGCCATAAACCAGGGAGCCTCACAAACCATTCCCAAAACTCGCCCATGGTCCAGAACTCACAAAGACGCCTGGTACTATAATGACGAGATCAAAGAGGTCAACCACAGGGTTAATATGTGTAGAAAAAACTTCCGACGGCAAAGATCTCCGACAATCTGGTCCTGTGAGGAAGCTGTTGTGGATGCCAAGGAAACTGCCAACAGAGTAAGGCAGGAAAAATGGCTGGAATGGTGCCAGTCTTTTGGGCACCAGACCAGCCTTACAGAGTTGTGGAAACGGGTCAGGCAAGCGACAAGCCGCCAAGCCCCGAAATGCACTCATCATGACCCACAATCAGAGGCTAACAGATTGGTGCTTGAGTTCTCTGCCAGAACCAGCACCAACAATCTGCCTCCAATGATGAGAGAAAAAACAACAAAACTTAAATCCAGAAAGACTTGCTCTCATAAGAGACAAGGCACTCGAAGCTGATGAAACAGATGCCTTGTTCTCTCTTAGGGAACTAAGAAAATCATACAAATCCAGTTCTGGGTCAGCACCGGGATCTGATGGGATCTCTCACCTCATCATTTCGCATCTAGGCCTTGCAGGAGAACTTGCATTCTTGCAGGTTATCAACAAATCCTGGCAAACAGCCACGGTGCCCCAGAGCTGGAAACAAGCCACAATAGTTCCCATCCCAAAGCCAAAGGAGCCTGGCAAGTACCGTCCCATCTCTCTTCTCAGCTGCCTGGGTAAAACAGCTGAGATGGTACTCAACAGGCTCCGATGGAAAACGGGTCCCCCCCATGAACAACTGCATGGGTTCACAAGGGGTAAGAGCACTGCTCATAGCATTTCCACACTCTTAAGCACAATCTGCACCTCACCCGCCATGGTTGTCTTCCTTAACCTGGAGAAGGCTTTTGAGTTGGCAAGTCCACTTGCCATTCAAGAGACCCTAATCCACAAATGAGTCAAAAGCAGACTCTTGGCCTGGATAGCTGACTATTTTAAAAATAGATCAGCAAATGTCAGATTTCAAGGCCACCTCTCACAGCACATGCCACTTGAAAATGGAACTCCTCAGGGAGGGGTTCTTAGTCCAGCCCTGTTTAATACCCTCATGTCCAACATACTCGACATTCACCTGCCAGAGGGATGCAAGATCATCTCTTATGCAGATGACTTGGCAATCATAGCCTCTGGCAACCACTGCCTTACTAGAGCTCAGCGTTGTCTGAACCTGGTGTCTGAAGAGTGTTGTAGGACGGGTCTAAAAATATCAGCAGCAAAATCCAAAGCAATGGCACTGAGAACCAATGTCAGAAACAAAAAAACTCGCCATACAGGGTATGGATCTGGAATGGGTGAAGGATTATCTATACCTTGGTGTATGGATAGGACACACACTCACTTTCAAAAAGGAGATCCAATACCTGCTTGACAGAACCAAGGAAAGACTGTCAGTCATGAAAGTCATGACAGGGAGACACATAGGAGCAGGACACAAAGTACTAAGATCATTCTATGTACATGCTGTCCGTCCTATTATTGACTATGCATCTGTCGCCCTCATTGCTTCCAGCACAACATTAAAAGAAAAACTGGAAACAATACAAAACGAAGCAGCCAGGATAATTCTAGGTGCACCTAAGTGGACAAAGGTCATCAACCTCCTCATGGAAGCTGATTTACCGTCCATGGACACTAAATTAGATCTAATGGCAGCACAGTTCCTTTCCAAGGTCCTGCAGGCACCCACAAACTCCTATCTAAGACAAAGAGTTCTCAGATGCCTACAACAAGATTATCAGTTGTTTGCAGACAATTCCTGGCTCACACATACAGCCAGAGTTTTGATACACTTTCAACTAAAAGATTCATTGCTTGCCAAGGGTATGGACTCCCCTCACCCTGATTACAAAGAACCCCCGCCGTGGGCAAACGAAATGATCGAATTCTTAATTCTAAATCTCACAATGAGAAAAGATCAATATTCCATGCCTAGCCTAAAGGCACAAGCACAAAGGGTCATTGAACAAATAACTCCGCCGGGTAGTATAACTTACTACACGGACGGATCCGTGGATCCAATAAACCATACTGCAGGCGCCGGCTTTGCAACAAAGGATACCACAGCATCCATTAGGGTCAATGCCTCAACGCTTCAGGCTGAAACGGTTGCGATCATGGAAGCATTGACACACGCGTCCCTGAGGGGAGGGCACGTTGTCATTCATACAGATTCAAGAGCAACTATTGACAGCTTACAGCATAGCATGCCCCCAGATAACATCTACCTCTTGACAACAGTACTATACATAGCCCAAAGAATCCTCAGTCAAGGTAGAAGAATCATCATAAACTGGGTCCCAAGCCACATAGGCATACAAGGGAACGAGCTTGCTGATAAACTAGCCGAAAAGGGCAGGGGTATGCCCCCATCCTCCATGATCGTTAAACCCAGCCGAAGGGACTGAGCCAAGGTACCAAAGCTGCAGCGTGTGCGGTCCTCCGGGGAGCACATAGAGAAAACATCACAAAATCGCTCGCTGCCAAGTGGTACTCAGATGCTTCAGGCTATGAGCCACTGGCCCTTCCTCCAAATACAAAAAGAGGTACCGAAGTCATACTATCCAGACTAAGACTAGGTTACCAATGCGCTTGGCAAATTATTGACAGTGAGTCTGGGAGGTTATGTAAACACTGCGGCGAGCCTAACGCCACCCTGTTACATTACTTGCAGAATTGTGTACACACATAATTTCTGAGGCAGGGACCACCCACCACAGCCGCCGGGCTGGTAAAAAGGGTGTGCAACATACTTTCACCATGGCAGCTGGATCGCTTGCTTGCAATCCAGCCACCGCGGTAAGCATGCAGTTCAAAGAAAACATATGAGTTAACTAGAAATAGCTAACACAGGCCGGGCCACCCCAGAGAAAAGGCCCGGGCGAAGCATGACTTCGCAAATCTAACTGAACTGAACTGAAGGCCTACCCAGGCCTTAGCCAACGGGTGAGCCGCCCCGGCTCTCCCCGGCGATCTCCAGCATACCAGCCATACCTGTGGGCACTCACACCCAAAAGCTCCTTAAAGAGATGATTGACACCAGCCTATGGCGGATACCAATCCATCGCCATAGTAGTTCCTTCGTTACTGCTTGCGTTTTCACTTTTCATTTTGTGAATTTATACATATGGTGTGTTTTGAAAATCACTTTCCTTTTACTTATCGCGGCAATTGTTCCCTTATTCACACATACATGTTGATGACCCCCTTTACTCACCAATTTGACTGCTCTACACGGAATTCACTCTAGGATTATTTGTATCAAGTACCATGTTATATAACTGATTCTAACTCACTTTAATGACGTTTATTCTCAATATTCGATATCTTGTCGTTAGTAGTGCTGGAATTTATGCTTCTTTAGTTCTAAGGTATTGGTGAATATGTAACGTAACTAACTTGATGGAGTCGCAATCATTTGCAATAGGGGTAATACACTGCAGACACCATGCTTTAGGCTTACATAGTTATCACCGCAATTTAGTTTTAAGCTGACATGTTATTACGAAGAAATCGCGCCCAGACGCCCGTTGAATCTCCTAAAAAGGAATCTCGCCCGCCGAATGTCCTTACTCGTACTTACGTTTTACTGTGCCCGAGATGCGCACGTTTACTGCAACCCACGAATTGCGTCTTGCCGCACGGTGCTTACTCACACACGTCTTACTGCGCCCGAGATGCGCACGTTACTCTTGCTGAGGCCAAGCTGCCCACAAATTGCGCCCCGCCTCCGCACTTAAGTTTTTTCTACAATGCCG
>NW_020868880.1:83534-93534 GCF_003789085.1 Penaeus vannamei
CACACACACACACACACACACACACACACACACACACACACACACACACACACACACACAACACACACACACACATACATACATATATACATATATGTATATGTACATATATATGTATATATATATATAAAATATATATATATATATATATATATATATATATATATATATATATATATATATATATATATATATATCCGAGTCCGATTCTGAGTCAGGATACTCAATCTCTCTGGAGAGAATATATGGACCTATCTGGTTTATGTGGTAGTTTACCTCATTATACTGGGTTAGGCTCCCTTACCATGTAATTTGCTGGTCCAATCCTTTTGATAATACGGGCAGGCTTACTCCATCTTGGCCCTAGTGCCCCTGCTGGACCACCTGGGCGACTAAAGTTGCGAAGTACGACAAGGTTTACTTCGGCAGGTTCGAACCTTCGTCGTACTCTGCGATTGTAGTCTCTCGCCCCTCCATGTTGTGCCCTGCGAGCCGCTTCCTTCGCAGTCAATTTTGCACCTGGAAGGTTCTCTCTCAATACTTGAGCAGTATCCTCGTCTGCATCCTGCACATTGGTGAGTCCTTGTGGGAAATATCCATCCTTGCCCGTCAGTAAGTATAGGGTTGCTGACCCACGCTTCTGTGCACAGCACTGTTAAGGACAAGTCTCACAAATGGCAACATCTCATCCCAGTTGTCAGGATACTCTCCGACCAAGGTTGCCAATGCATCCTTCACTACTCGATTGCTCCTCTCGATCATCCCATTTGCCTCTGGATGATACCGAGTTGTGTAGTGGGTTTGGGTCTGGATTATCTGGCACATCTGAGAAAATAATGTTATGAAATTCTCTACCATTATCCGCTACCAACAGTCGAGGTGGAGCAAAAAAAAAAAAAAAAAAAAAAAAAAAAGTTACGTAGTCCTCCAAAAGAGCATCTGCAACTGTCTGGGCTTCTTTATCTCGTGAAATGATCAATAATAGATAGAACATACCTGTTGCCTCTTGTGGATCCCATCAAATCTATGAGATCTACAGATGCTCTTTCAGGCATGGTAGCTAGTGGGGTCCTTCTTCCAGCATGGCCCTTCCTGCGTTGACACACGCACGAGTTTACGAATTTCTTAGTCTCGGCCAGCATTTGGGGAAAGTAGTAACGGTCCCGAAGCACAAAGCTTGAAGATTCCTGGATGAGCGGCAGCTGCATCAGCATGTACGGCATCCAGAGCTTTTGTCCGCATATTACGTAAATGTAATAACTAAGTGGCTAATAACTCTTCCTGGGAGTACCCAGAGATGATAAAGGTTTGTCCCTCATCTCAAATTCCTCAAGATTTAATGGAATTCTTTGCTGGGGTATCCTTTGTTCTTGAAGGTAAGAACGAATCTCACTCCATAACGGGTCTTCCTGTTGAGCAGCACCGACTGTCTGTGGATCCAAGATCTCATCAATTGGGGAAATCTTACGACTCAGTAAATCTGGCACATAGTGTGAGGCACCAGGTTTGTATATCAATCTATAGTTATAGAATGAGAGCTCATGGCTCCAACGAGTCATGCACAATGATTTTGTTCTTTGAGAAAACACATGGACCAGAGAACGGTGATCCGTTACAATAACAAAGTGCCTACCGTATAGGTAAGAATCAAAGTTCTTACTGCTTCGACTACCACCAGGGCCTCCACATCGATTGTCAGGAACTTGTTTTCTCCTTCCCGAAGCTTTTTGATTAATGTGCCATTGCATGAGGTTTTCCCAAGTCGTCTCGTTTGAGTAAGCAGGCACCAATCGCCACTCCTGAGGCATCACAGTGCACCTCAAAGGGACGGTCAAAATCAGGCTGTTTCAGGATTGGCTCTGAAGCCAGCTTCTGTTTATGAGCTTCAAAAGGTTTTTGCTGTTCTGAACCCCAATGAAATTTCGCCCCTTTCTTCAGCAAAGCAGATAAAGGTGCAGCAACAGATGCATAATCCTTGACATGTTTCCTGAAGAAACCCATGGGTCCTAAAAACTGGCGTACTTGCTTCACAGTTCGTAGTGTGGTCATTTGTGCAATGGCCTTGACCTTATCAGGATCTGCAAGTACGCCATTTGAGGTTATTAAGTGGCCTAGAAACGAATGTGTTTACAGCAAAATTACACATCTTCAAATTCAGCCTAAATCCTGCTTTAGCTAACAAACCAATTGTCTCATCAAGGTGTTGCAGGTGTTCATCAAAACTCCTCGAGGCCACAACGACATCGTTCTAAAATGCGAAAGTGTCTTCCCAAAATTGGGTGAAGTACTGCATTAATGGCTCTCTAAAAAGTAGATGGGGCTGTAGCTCTAAACCAAATGGCATCCTCTTAAACTGAAAGAGGCGGTAGCCATTAATAAAGGCAGTCTTCTGCCTGTTGTATTGATCAACTTCTATCGTCCAGTATGCTGATTTGGCATATAGGGCTGTAAACCAATGAGTGCCTGCTAGTCTATCTATCGTTTCATCCAGTCGGGGCATTGGAAAAGTGTCAGCTCTAGTGATCTTGTTAAGATTATGAAAATGGATACAGAACCTTATTCCGCCATCCTTTTTCCGCAGCAGGACCACGGGAGACAACCATGCGGAGGTAGAAGGCTCAATTATTCCCTTACGTGACATTGCTTCATATTCCTGCCGTATAGTGAGTGTCACGTGCACTTTCTGGTAGCCTCCACTGTCGGGTACGGATTGGTCCATTATCTGAAGTCATAATGTGGTGATTAACACCTGGGATGCAACTTAGCGGGGCATCTTCATCAAAAAGATTAGAATTCTTCAGGTACTTTTGTCTTTACAAAACATCCTGACCTGGGTGGGCAGATCAATATCTGTGTCACTTATAACACATAAGTCTGGGGTGCACTCTTACATTGAGGTATACATATTGGACTAATAGTTCTAATACTTAAAGAACTCAATCCCATGGGGGGGTGTGGTTGGCAACAAACTGAAAGTTAAATCTACAAATAAAATCTATACCTAACAACACATCTCCTGGGAATATATATCTAAAAACTATCACTGGGTGATTACAGTACACGAGGTCCTCATGGAAAATTGCACAGTTGTTTCCCCCGACCACTAAATATAGCCCCGAAATCCCTTTAAATGTCCGCCCAGTGTGGTTAATATATTGAATATTCAACCTTGTACTGACCCTTTATAATAGTCACTTCTGAACCGGTATCTAAAAAGTAAGTGCACAAGTTTCCATTTACATACATATGAATGAGAGGACGACCACGTTCAATTTGGTTCTCCAGAACCGTTGTTTTCTGGGTTGGGTGCTGCTCCTCTGTCGTAACCTGCATTCCTCCGTGTTATGGGTATTACTCTGATGATACTGACAGTATTTTCCTATGGACGTGACCTGCCGCAACCGCATTGGTCGAGAATCACGAGAACTTGGGACTGAAGGTCCATCTTTAGATGAGGTCATACGCGCTAATCTGGCACACCTATTGCTACTGGGTAATCTCTGTAGCCTTGGTAAACCAACCCGTCAATTGAAACGAAGAAGTCTAGGGGTGCTTGGCCAACTCCCATTTTTTAACCATGTAAATGCTTAAAGAACTGTACTTGAACAAATTCCCCGAAATTTTGCCTTTACTAGTGCCTTGAAATCTGACCAAATAGAGATTCCATCAAAAACGGGGGAGTTCATTATAAGATCAGCATTTCCTCTGCAAGAGGCTTTCCCTGCGCGAATATATGCGCCATCATTAGCCGGTTTCACAATATTTTCTATAGCTCTCACCTATGACTCTACCTCCTGGTTTCGCTTTAGAAAAGCTGCTGATACCTTTGCCTTAAAGTGCGGTACCGAATCTTCCCTATGAACAACACATTCTACTGTGGTTGGTGTGACAGATGCGAGATTAGAAGAATTATGAGGGCTAACTTTCTGTAACAAGGTCTCATACCGCTCCGCAAGAGTCACGCAATGTTGTTCTAATTCATCGCAGCGAGTTGTTATCTCTTCATACATTAAGAGAACCATATGAGCTTGATTGTTATCAATAAGCATGGTAGCATTACTCGAATCATACATGTTAAGATTCCCTTCTGCCCTTGCTTCACTTTGTCTGAGACGTTTGCTCCTCTTTCCAACCATCCTAATCCCTATTCCGCAGAATTAGGAAACACCGAATCATGAAGGCCGAAATTATCCCAAGTAGTAAAAAAAAATTAAGTAGATTCGAAATTAATACAATATAGCCGAAGATAATTATAGCTACATTAATTCATATACATATTCAAAACTACCGTAAATCTGAGGACCAGGAGGCTCTTTCTACTGCAAAGTATAAACAGATCCCACCGCTGAGCACCATGAAAACGTTAAGTTGTAGTGATTCAAACGAATAAGCCCATAAAAACCACTGATCCTTGGTATGGAAATCTTGCCAACACCTGGTTAGTTCGTCCAGGAACGTTAGTTTAGGTGTTAGGAAAATTAGAGGCGTCTAGAAGAGGGTAAACGAAACTAGATAGTAAGTGTGCAAGTGCAAAGAAATGACCATACCAAGTTTCAAAGGTTAACACTGAAGTAGCGTGGTTTTAATGGCCGAGGTGGAGTGCGCGTCGGCCTAAGCCGATGGAAGGTATAGATTTATGGGTTTTGAATATGAAAAATAAAAGTCTAGAATTCTATAAGAAATCAATTATACACTCACTAAGGACTTGTTAACTTTTAAGATTTTGAATCTTCCACATCTTTTCATTTCCATAGCTGCATCTTCATTATTTATACTCTTATCATAGAAATTAACGTAGAAAATACCGTCTATCTTCATCTCATCTCGTCTAATTTATCATCTCATTTATCTTCATCCAAATTATTATTTTAAATAAACAGATCTTTAGGTTCTTTTAAGTCTAGCTCTTAAGTAATTGAGGGAGCACATATAGGGATACCTTAAACATATACTTAGAAGTTATTTATTAAAACAAGATTCCATTATCATAAAACAAACTAAAAGTTCACTTTAAATAGGACAAACCGAACATGAAATAAAACGAGAAATAAAACGCGAGAGAAAAACAGTAAAAAAAAAAATCTTAAAGCGGTCATAAAAAAGAGCACATTGCCTTAATTAAGAAATAATTTTTAAAAATAAATAAATAAAGATACTCTTACTGCCTTCAGCAACTGCCCTTGCAACCAAAACCACAAAGAAAATAAAAAAGAAACATCTCCTCACATCCAAATGCAGGGTCGCACGGCTGGGAGATGCTCTGCCTTGACCTGATTTCTTGGGCTATATTTATACGATCCTCAGTAACGAATAAGTAAGAACGAGGGGACTCTAGGGTCAAAAAGGTCAATAAGAAAAGTTGCTCAAAAGAGGGCGGTACCTTCTCCCCTCCCATTAAATTCTTTTGATGAAAAAAACGTAAAATCCCTTCAAAACATTAAAAAAGAACGAAGTAGCCTTAAAACTAAATAATTACTAGGCTGAGAGGAAGGATGCTGTCTTCAGAGGGACGGTATGTACTTTTTCTTATGAAGATTTAAAAGAAAACGAGTAATAATATATATATAAAAATGATATAATTACGAATATTAAATTATAAAGGTAACACCAGCTCAAACATCAATTAAAATAATCAATTCCCGGCCTCCATACATCTCTCCACGACCGGGGCACCGTAATATATCTTGTGTGACCAGGGGTAACTCTTTTATTTCCGCCCAGGTACTTTCTTTCGTGGTAGGGCCGCTTCTGCTTGCCGTACAATTCAAGGTTGGTGGCCAGCATGCGGTCTTTGGAAATTTTGGCAGTAAGGTCCCTGAGGAGAGATTCCTATTCCACTTGTAGAAACCATTTTGGCAGGCTCACTAAAGAGCAAGTCATAAAATAAACTAGGTTCAAATCGAGGGTCACCAGTATTGCATGTTCTTTATTTCTTTATTTAATGAGCGACTGAGTACAAGGTTACCATGTCAGCATGCGAGTGGTGAATGATGACTTTACTTGTGTTGGACTTCTTGGCTATCAACCAGCAGCATGTGGCCAAGGCTAATGGATTCAATTAATTGTTGCAATATAGATAAAGTCGTAAAGTTTTGTCTCCCTTAGCAATATTATTATTTTACTGATGATTCTTTCATCATCTGCTGATACGTTTGTTCATGTTAAATTTAATTCTGAAGTTGTTTTTTGGGTACTGGTTTTTTATTATTGAATCGGTGGTATGTTATTAAAATGTGATTTACTGATAGGTTGGGTGTGCAGTGTGGGTATTGTGGTGGAAACCTTTTCAATGTATAATCAGTTGTATAATTTTTGTAGTGTTGACTTAGTCGAGTAAACAAAACCTCCTCCCTTCTATTCTTCCTGTGGGCAGTGTCCCACAGTTTCATTGCGTGTTTGATTTTGTTGTTGATGTTTAGGTTGGTTCGCTCACTTTGTCACAGGAGACGTATTTTTGTTTTTATGAGATCTGTACAGACTATGCTAAGGTTCAAATCACAAATTGACCCAGCTAATTTGCCAGGAACTCTCTGAACCTGCCGTACGTCCACCTCCTGCACCATATAAGTGGCTGATGGAAGCCAAGCTTACAGCTTCCATGGTTTTGAAGTTGGAGTTTCCCATGGCACCTTAATTGTCTGAGCTAATGTATCGATGGGAGGAAAATCCATACCGACTTTCTGGATGAGGTTGTGGATTCTTGTGGTAAAGGGCCTAATGCCACCATTAAAATCAAGGTGTCTCAGGTCTTGAACTACCTTCATGGTGTAGGTCAGTGTCAATTGGCCGCATCTGAGTCAGAGGGGAGGTACTCCAGACTCCTCCTCAAGACAATGAATCCTAGTATATTTTCAGTATCCAAACCTAGCAAACTTGTATACTATCAGTATTACCAGTGCCAATTGGATGTGATTTTCCAAGAATTCTGCTTTACTGCTGGAATGCCATAATGCACAACCATCAGCATACAGTGAGTATTTAAGATTCCAAGGGAGAGCTGTTATGATGTCATTAACCATATATAGAAATAATCTTGGTGACAAGACACTTCCTTGTGGAACCCTGTTTACCTGGACAAAAATGTCTCGGAAAGTGACACTGCCAGAGTTTCCATGGAATCCAAAAACATAAAGATTTCTAAGTAGGCCATATCAGCATGTCATGTAGGCTTTTTCTACATCGAAAAATTCTGAGATCAAAAAACACTTTTTGGCAATTGCCTCTTTAATGTGATTGTCTAAGAGTTTGGTGTCCCTTTCGGAACCTGTGTTGCTCGTCAACTAGTAAATTATTCGAATTTACAAAATGCAACAGCTTACTGTTAACAATTTGTTCCATAACTTTGCATAAGCAACTTGTCAACGCAATTGGGTGATATTAGAAGGTACATCTGGGATTTCTCCCTCCTTTCAATATGGGAATGATGTGGGCGAAGTGCCATGAACTTGAAAAAGTGTCTTTTCCAAATTTCTTTGTACACTCCTGGCAACTTAATCATGGCTTCATGATGCGAATGCTGTATCATGCCTAATCATGCCAAGGGAGCATTCCTCTACAGGCTTCTAGGACTTGGACAAGCTCATTCACTGAAAGATGTTTATCGTAATCAAAATCATCTCCTTTAGCAAGTGTATTTGTTGCAGCTCAGCTTCTTCCTTGGTGGTTGGGAATGGGAGATGGCAATTGTTTGAACTGTTTGTGTATGAGAACTACCTGGCGAGTGCTTTAGCATTGTTTGTTGGTCAATCAAAGCTGCTTCTCTCAGGGAAACCTTAATTTTACGATGTTTTTATTATTATTAATAATAATATTTTTTATTATTCTATGGCTAGTGGACCAAGACTATGATAACGTAGTGTTGCTATTGATTGTAGAGACAAAGGGCTTTTTGCTGGTTTAATTGTTCTGTGAGCCCTAGCTCTTGCTAGATTGTAATTGCAAAAGGTCTTAATGTTGATTTTTTTTTTTTTTTTTTTTTTTTTTTGTAGGCCCTATTGCGTCCACACAACACCCTGCAGCAATCTGGCGTCCACCATAGAACTCTATGCTTAACACTACGTGTCAAGTTCTTCGGAAGGGATATTGCTGCATTGCATTATCATTATGTTTTCTCCAACACGTGCGTGGTTGATGCCCCCTGAGAAGACGACCCAGCCTACTCTTTTTACATTAAATATAAGGGGTGGTGTGTCAATGGTGTGCCACAGGAACTATCATTGTTCAGAAGGATCAGATCAGAATGGTTGATTAACTCACCTTTACCATACAGGGAACCCTATAAAGTATGATGAGAATTTGAATAACCTAAAATTAATTTGTTTTGTGGCAGACTATCCTGAAGAGCAAAGAGCTTATCATGCATTAGCACATTATCAGGTGGACAATAAACTAATTTTTACTTTGTATGCGACGTACTCCAAAGTAGAATTGCCAATTCATTGAAAGGAGGTTTTGGTGGAAGTACATGGCGACTCTGCTTCTACTCCTACCCTCTCGGTCCTTCTGTCTCAGATGGTAGTTCCTACTACAACAGAGATGTGGTGTGTTAAATGTCTCTGTAAACAATATCAGAAGCATAAGACGAGGTTAATAATACAAGGTGTTGGACACGTTGATATCCAATATTGACCTTTTCATGAATTTTACATGAAGCAAAAGTAAAAAGAAAAAAAAATCCTGTTTTAGTTCGCACATTCCCTTCTTAGTCATGCAAATTACGTCCACGATATCTTGGTCCTTCATGTTTTAAAGAATTTCACTTTCAACCATTGTCTTCAAATTCCTGTGCAAGATTACTCCCTCACTGATATTTGGACTTTTACCTTAAAATCATCAGCTTAAGCATATCGTTATCCTGTGAGTTGAATTGCAGTTTTACAAAGAGGCTACCATATCGCAATTTTTGGTTATTCGCTTCTAAGTTACCCTCTGAGTGAAAAGAATGACCGGGTTCGCCACCCACTGGCAGCCGCGGGAACGAATGCAGGTAAGATTGCTAGACGAGAACGCTACCGATGCCTATAGCAGACAGCATTAGCCTTGTACTACAATATTTCAATCTTCATATGACGTCTTTCTAGGTACCTTCTGTTTCTGTTCACTTGCAGACGCCGACATGTCAACGTGCTCTTTATCCTTCACATAATCAGGCAACACCCAAACTTCCGACCTCAGCGAGCCCCCCCCTCCCCTCCCTCCTACTAGCGCCGAGGGAAAAGCCGCCCACGAAACCTCCCTGAAGATTTCCTCATCTGCCTCTACCCTTTCCCTTCGTCGCTCCTTCCGCCTTTCCCCCGCGTTCGGGGCAAACCTGGCTAATCTTCCAACTTGATGCTTTCTTGGTCGTGTTGTATCAGCGTCTGCATATGGCCTGGCTCGTTGCCAGTGTCTTGAGGTGCGGCTGTGTGGTCCGGGATAAGAAAATGGAGGTGAAATTCATAACTGACATAGGAGATAACGGTTGCAATCACGCAGCAGTGGATGGAATCACAAAATGGCCTAGTTGTTCAGTTACTCAAAATGAACACGAATTTACCTTGAGGTCCGAATCAAGAACATCTATATTTAATAGCACTTTTTCCGAATCAGCCTGCAACATAATTCTTAAAAAAAAAAAAAAAAAAAAAAAAAAAAAAAAGTTTTCTCACACAATTTAATTCACAATTTAGCTCTCTGATGAAGTTCCTACAATCAGCCAATCAGAGCGGCTAAGTGAATTCCAGGCGACCAATCGCATTACGAGATTGTAGCTCGGGGCCGCTCTTCCCGAAGACGAAAAAAAGAATGGCGGAAAATGATCATTACCGGAGCTTTAACCCGCGGCGAAGTTTGACCTTTCGGATTGTCCCTTTAGCATGTGGCTCGGATTGGAGGAAGGGTATTAGTGTCAGTCTCTCTATACCCCCTCTCTCTCTCTCTCTCTCTCTCTCTCTCTCTCTCTCTCTCTCTCTCTCTCTCTCTCTCTCTCTCTCTCTCTCTCTATCTATCTATCTATCTATCT
>NW_020868880.1:111034-115965 GCF_003789085.1 Penaeus vannamei
GAGGCATTATTGTCACCCACTTGGCGTGATCCTCCAGAGCTAAAGCCACCAGACTTGAGCTTGATTTTGATACTCTTTGACAACAAACTACACAGAGAGCTCCGCTAATTTCTCGTGGTTCGCTGCGACAATTGGCCAGGCCTTCTCTTGTAGTAAGTGCCCCACTACCGCTCCCTTGGAGAGCGAGGTTACAAACCAGGCCTGGACCCTCTGGTCCTGGACATAGTTTGTGGCCACGCACCAAGGGCGTCTTTTCGGTGTCTTACTCTTGCCCTCTCTTTCTGACTTCCTGGTGCAGCCTGGGCCTGCGGGAAACGTTGATTTCCAACATTCGCCTGGGCTGCGGTGACGTGATCACATCCCCCTTGTAGCAGGATTGGGGTGCAGAGCGTTTACCACACCAAAACTCCAAGTTCAGCCCACTCAGGGGGATATCCTGTCCTGTGGTGCTGAAGGGCCGAGTGTAGGGATCAGAGCTTTTTGTGAGGCCCTTCTTCAGACCTCACCCAGAGAGGAGGTATACAGATAACCCCCGAAAGGGGACAAATCTACTTCCAACTCTCTAATGACCACCACAAAATGAATCCGACCATGGCAGTCACCCTGGAGCCTTTCAAGGCTGCAGGGGGGCGAAATAAAACCCAAAAGTAGGCCGAACGTGTCCGGCCTGCTGAACCGAGCAAGGACAAGACAGAAACACCAACCACAAAGTCTGTCCATGCACACCAGACTGAGGGAAGCCTGAACTCCCCTCAGAACTCCCTCAGTCAAGAAGGGGCTCCAGCTGTACCAGCCAAAAACAGCTGCCCCCCTTCCAAAGGCCTTAAACCCCTGCAAAGGGGAGGCGTGAAGCGACGAAGGGTGGAAACTGACTCTGAAGAAGAGGCAGAACACACCCCAAGTCGACTAACGCGGTTTAAGGTACCAAATAACCTGAAGACTTCGACAATGCATACCAGCTGGTAAGGGCATTGGAGAAGGAAAGAAATGTGAGATTATCAATCCGAATCTCCAGAGATGAGGGCATGATCATTGCCCCCAAAGACAAAGCCACCATGAACTTCCTGCAGGAAATCAAGGTGCTTAAAGATGGGAGGAAGGTGTGTATCTCACCACTGACCTCCCAAGAGAAAAAGTCCAAGATGGTGCTACTTGGCTTTCCACTGGGGTTCGACGTGGAGGTGATCACATCTCTCCCACAAGTGGTGGAGGCTTCCCGCATGACCAAAGGGAAGTCTCCAACCAGGCAAGTCCTGGTTATCCTCAAGGGAGCCCCAATCACCACCCTTGATCTGGGTAACTGGGGCTCATACAAGCTCAGGACATATGTGCCAGAGCCCTCGAGGTGTTTCACGTGCCAAAAATTCGGGCATCACCAGGCCAACTGCAAGGCCAAAGCCAAATGTGGTGTATGCAGCGAGGCACACGAAACGGAAGTGTGTATTAAGGCACACAAAGATGGCCAGAAGGACACAACAGCCAAGTGTCCAAACTGTGCCAAAAAACATCATGCCTGGAGCCTGGCTTGCTCTGTCAGGAAACAGGCAGTGATTAAATAGCAGGAGCTAGCCAAAAAGCGTCCTGACTTTGTCCCTGCGCCCCCAGGTACCTATGTCTGGGGCCAAAACAAAAAACAAAATATAAAGGAGAAGACTCCCCGACCTCCTAAGAGGAAGGAGTCGCCCCCACAGAGAAAATTGGATACTTCTAACAGAGAGGAATTCCCCGAGCTTGCTAGTGGCAAAACCACAAAAAAGAACCAAAGGGAAAAAGGTTCAAAGTCCCCCCCAGTAGATGATAATCTTTTCTTTAACGAGAAAGATATGACTCTCCTGTTGAGTGCTGTAGTTTCTGCAGTAGCAACAGCCTTGGGGAGGACCAGTGAGGAGGCGGAGAAAGCAGTGCAGGTCGCCATGACGGCTATGACCCAAACTGTGGCGGCTCTGAAGGGAAGGAAGCTAGAAGCCTCCAAACCGATAACGAGCAGCGCCCCCCTCCCTAAATCCTCAGATGGCAGGGTCAGGCAAGCGACAAGCCGACAAGCCCCAAAATGCACTCATCATGACCCACAATCAGAGGCAAACAGATTGGTGCTTGAGTTCTCTGCCAGAACCAGCACCAACAATCTGCCTCCAATGATGAGAGAAAAACAACAAAACTTAAATCCAGAAAGACTTGCTCTCATAAGAGACAAGGCACTCGAAGCTGATGAAGCAGATGCCTTGTTCTCTCTAAGGGAACTAAGAAAATCATACAAATCCAGTTCTGGGTCAGCACCGGGATCTGATGGGATCTCTCACCCCATCATTTCGCATCTAGGCCTTGCAGGAGAACTTGCATTCTTGCAGGTTATCAACAAATCCTGGCAAACAGCCACGGTGCCCCAGAGCTGGAAACAAGCCACAATAGTTCCCATCCCAAAGCCAAAGGAGCCTGGCAAGTACCGCCCCATCTCTCTTCTCAGCTGCCTGGGTAAAACAGCTGAGAAGATGGTACTCAACAGGCTCCGATGGAAAACGGGTCCCCCCCATGAACACCTGCACGGTTTCACAAGGGGTAAGAGCACTGCTCATAGCATTTCCACACTCTTAAGCACAATCTGCACCTCGCCCCGCCGTGATTGTCTTCCTTGACCTGGAGAAGGCTTTTGAGTTGGCAAGTCCACTTGCCATTCAAGAGACCCTAATCCACAAAGGAGTCAAAGGCAGACTCTTGGCCTGGATAGCTGACTATTTTTAAAAATAGATCAGCAAATGTCAGATTTCAAGGCCACCTCTCACAGCACATGCCACTTGAAAATGGAACTCCTCAGGGAGGGGTTCTTAGTCCAGCCCTGTTTAATACCCTCATGTCCAACATACTCGACATTCACCTGCCAGAGGGATGCAAGATCATCTCTTATGCAGATGACTTGGCAATCATAGCCTCTGGCAACCACTGCCTTACTAGAGCTCAGCGTTGTCTGAACCTGGTGTCTGAAGAGTGGTTGTAGGACGGGTATAAAAATATCAGCAGCAAAATCCAAAGCAATGGACTGAGAACCAATGTCAGAAACAAAAAACTCACCATACAGGGTATGGATCTGGAATGGGTGAAGGAATATCTATACCTTGGTGTATGGATAGGACACACACTCACTTTCAAAAAGGAGATCCAATACCTGCTTGACAGAACCAAGGAAAGACTGTCAGTCATGAAAGTCATGACAGGGAGACACATAGGAGCAGGACACAAAGTACTAAGATCATTCTATGTACATGCTGTCCGTCCTATTATTGACTATGCATCTGTCGCCCTCATTGCTTCCAGCACAACATTAAAAGAAAAACTGGAAACAATACAAAACGAAGCAGCCAGGATCAGCACAGGTGACCTAAGTGGACAAAGGTCATCAACCTCCTCATGGAAGCTGATTTACCGTCCATGGACACTAGAATAGATCTAATGGCAGCACAGTTCCTTTCCAAGGTCCTGCAGGCACCCACAAACTCCTATCTAAGACAAAGAGTTCTCAGACGCCTACAACAAGATTATCAGTTGTTTGCAGACAATTCCTGGCTCACACATACAGCCAGAGTTTTGATACGCTTTCAACTAAAAGATTCATTGCTTGCCAAGGGTATGGGCTCCCCTCACCCTGACTACAAAGAACCCCCGCCGTGGGCAAACGAAATGATCGAATTCTCAATTCTAAATCTCACAATGAGAAAAAGATCAATATTCCATGCCTAGCCTAAAGGCGCAAGCACAAAGGGTCATTGAACAAATAACTCCGCGGGTAGTATAACTTACTACACGGACGGATCCGTGGATCCAATAAACCATACTGCAGGCGCCGGCTTTGCAACAAAGGATACCACAGCATCCATTAGGGTCACTGACAATGCCTCAACGCTTCAGGCTGAAACGGTTGCGATCATGGAAGCATTGACACACGCGTCCCTGAGGGGAGGGCACGTTGTCATTCATACAGATTCAAGAGCAACTATTGACAGTTTACAGCATAGCATGCCCCCAGATAACATCTACCTCTTGACAACAGTACTATACATAGCCCAAAGAATCCTTAGTCAAGGTAGAAGAATCATCATAAACTGGGTCCCAAGCCACATAGGCAGACAAGGGAACGAGCTTGCTAATAAACTAGCCGAAAAAGGCAGGGGTATGCCCCCATCCTCCATGATCGTTAAACCCAACCGAAGGGGACTGAGCCAAGGTACCAAAGCTGCAGCGTGTGCGGTCCTCCGGGGAGCACATAGAGAAAACATCACAAAATCGCTCGCTGCCAAGTGGTACTCAGATGCTTCAGGCTATGAGCCACTGGCCCTTCCTCCAAATACAAAAAGAGGTACCGAAGTCATACTATTCAGACTAAGACTAGGTTACCAATGCGCTTGGCAAATTATTGACAGTGAGTCTGGGAGGTCATGTAAACACTGCGGCGAGCCTAACGCCACCCCGTTACATTACTTGCAGAATTGTGTACACACACAATTTCTGAGACAGGGACCACCCACCACAGCCGCCGGGCTTGTAAAAAAGGTGTGCAACATGCTTTCACCATGGCAGCTGGATCGCTTGCTTGCAATCCAGCCACCGCGATAAGCATGCAGTTCAAAGAAAACATTTGAGTTAACTAGAAATAGTTAACACAGGCCGGGCCACCCCAGAGAAAAGGCCCGGGCGAAGCATGACTTCGCAAATCTAACTGAACTGAACTGAACCTTGCCTCTTCAGACCCGAAGATGGAATCGAGGACGATTCCGAAACTGTTGTCTCACTTTCATCAAAAAATCTAGTTTGTGCATTGTGGGTTTTTCTTCCATATTATCAACACGGTATTGTGTTTTTCTTTGCATACATATATATATATATAGTATATATATATATATATATATATATATATATATATATACATATATATATATATA
>NW_020868880.1:116065-121065 GCF_003789085.1 Penaeus vannamei
GTCACCCCAATGCGAGCATTATGTCACCGGCGTGATCCTCCAGGCTAGCCTCCGATTGCTGATTACGATATATTTGACAACAAACTACACAGAGAGCTCCGCCAATTTCTCGTGGTTCGCCGCGACAATTGGCCAGGCCTCTCTTGTAGTAAGTGCCCACTACCGCTCCCTTGGAGAGCGAGGTTTCAAACCAGGTCTGGACCCTCTGGTCCTGGACACAGTTTGTGGCCACGCACCAAGGGCGTCTTTTCGGTGTCTTACTCTTGCCCTCTCTTTCTGATTTCCTGGTGCAGCCTGGGCCTGCGGGAAACGTTGATTTCCAACATTCGCCTGGGCTGCGGTGACGTGATCACACCCCCTTGTAGCAGGATTGGGGTGCAGAGCGTTTACCACACCAAAACTCCAAGTTCAGCCCACCCAGGGGGATCTCCTGTCCTGTGGTGCTGAAGGGTCGAGTGTAGGGACCAGAGCTTTTTGTGAGGCCCTTCTTCAGACCTCACCCAGAGAGGAGGTATAAAGATAACCCCCGAAAGGGGACAAATCATTTTCCAACTCTCTAATGACCACAAAATGAATCCGACCATGGCAGTCACCCTGGAGCCTTTCAAGGCTGCAGGGGGGCGAAAGAAAACCCAAAAGCAGGCCGAACGTGTCCGGCCTGCTGAACCGAGCAAGGACAAGACAGAAACACCAACCACAAAGTCTGTCCTTGCACACCAGACTGAGGGAAGCCTGAACTCCCTCAGAACTCCCTCAGTCAAGAAGGGGCTCCAGCTGTACCAGCCAAAACAGCTGCCCCCACTTCCAAAGGCCTTAAACCCCTGCAAAGGGGAGGCGTGAAGCGACGAAGGGTGGACTGACTCTGATGAAGAGGCAGAACACACCCCAAGTCGACTAACGCGGTTTAAGGTACCAAAAAAACCTGAAGACTTCGACAATGCATACCAGCTGGTAAGGGCATTGGAGAAGGAAAGAAATGTGAGATTATCAATCCGAATCTCCAGAGATGAGGGCATGATCATTGCCCCCAAAGACAAAGCCACCATGAACTTCCTGCAGGAAATCAAGGTGCTTAAAGATGGGAGGAAGGTGTGTATCTCACCACTGACTCAAGAGAAAAAATCCAAGATGGTGCTACTTGGCTTTCCACTAGGGTTCGACGTGGAGGTGATCACGTCTCTACCACAAGTGGTGGAGGCTTCCCGCATGACCAAAGGGAAGTCTCCAACCAGGCAAGTCCTTGTTATCCTCAAGGAGCCCCAATCACCACCCTTGATCTGGGTAACTGGGGCTCATACAAGCTCAGGACATATGTGCCAGAGCCCTTGAGGTGTTTCACGTGCCAAAAATTCGGGCATCACCAGGCCAACTGCAAGGCCAAAGCCCAAATGTGGTGTATGCAGCGAGGCACACGAAACGGAAGTGTGTATTAAGGCACACAAAGATGGCCAGAAGGACACAACAGCCAAGTGTCCAAACTGTGCCAAAAAACATCATGCCTGGAGTCTGGCTTGCTCTGTCAGGAAACAGGCAGTGATTAAAAAGCAGGAGTTAGCCAAAAAACGTCCTGACTTTGTCCCTGCGCCCCAGGTACCTATGTCTGGGGTCAAAACAAAAAACAAAATAAAAAAGAAAGACTCCCCGACCTCCTAAGAGGAAGGAGTCGCCCCCACAGAGAAAATTGGATACCTCTAACAGAGAGGAATTCCCCGAGCTTGCTAGTGGCAAAACCACAAAAAAAGAACCAAAGGGAAAAAGGTTCAAAGTCCACAGCAATGGTCCCCCCAGTAGATGATAATCTTTTCTTGACGAGAAAGATATGACTCTCCTGTTGAGTGCTGTAGTTTTTCTGCAGTAGCAACAGCCTTGGGGAGGACCAGTGAGGAGGCGGAGAAAGCAGTGCAGGTCGCCATGACGGCTATGACCCAAACTGTGGCGGCTCTGAAGGGAAGGAAGCTAGAAGCCTCCAAACCGATAACGAGCAGCGCTCCCCTCCCCAAATCCTCGGATGACAGGCTAGCTTCAAAAGAAACATCACATAAAACCCCAGCTAGTCTGTCAGGACAGGCTGAAACTGTGCAGCAGGCCGAGTCTCTACAGCCAAAGTCTCGTCCTCCGACCCAAGGTGACACTTCCAACCTAGGCCCTACACCCCCTGGTAAGGCCTTAACCGGAGTGTCTGACTTAGAGGAAGTTGTACAGTCCTCAATCAATGAGGATCTGTATCTATCTGATGCCACCAGCACTGGGGCATCGGAAGATGAAGCAAGTGACACTGAGTAACCATCATGGCACACAATCTAAGCATACTGCAGTGGAATATCTGTAGCTATAAAAGCAAGAACTCATTTCTCCAGTCCATTGTGCGAGCAAGGAGCATTGACGTCGTCATGCTCCAGGAGACACTAACAAGGGGATCCGTGTGCTTCTCAGGATATCATGCCTTCACCACTCCAAACCTGGATGGTGCTAGAGGCCTGATGACCCTGGTAAAAGAAGCTATCCCGTGCTCCTTAATAGCCAATCCGCCGCACTGTGGAGATGGTGTTGAATCTCTTGCTGTTGAGATTCAGCTACCTGGGGGCTCTATAAAAATACAATATTTATAGGAAACCACTGTGTGAGAGCTTAGATCTAAACCAGGTCTGTGCTACTGCAGCACAAGACCGAGTGATCATAGGGGGAGACTTCAATGCACACATGGCCATGCTGAATCCCGCAAAAGGCCGAACGCGGCAGGCATTCACATAGCAGAAGTGCTTGAGACATTCCCTGAGATCGCTCTTCTCAACACCAAAGAACCAACGCATGTGAAGGGAGGGGTCCTAGACCTCACCTTTGCCACTGCAACAATGGTGGAGAGAATTCGATGTGTGTTGATGATACAGTTACTAGTGATCACTACGGCATAGTCACCACACTAATGGATGCAGGTCCAGCCCAAAGACCACATCACATTCCCAAATGGAAAACAGACAAGGCCAACTGGTTTGCCTTCCAAGAAGGCTTGGCTCGATGTCTGAAAGACAATGAACCCAATAACAATAATGAAGATGTGGATGTGCTAGAGGCAAGGCTAATCCAGGCCATAAACCAGGCAGCCTCACAAACCATTCCCAAAACTCGTCCATGGTCCAGAACTCACAAAGACGCCTGGTACTATAATGACGAGATCAAAGAGGTCAACCACAGGGTTAATATGTGTAGAAAAACTTCCGACGGCAAAGATCTCCCGACAATCTGGCCCTGCTGAGGGAAGCTGTTGTGGATGCCAAGGAAACTGCCAACAGAGTAAGGCAGGAAAAATGGCTGGAATGGTGCCAGTCTTTTGGGTGCCAGACCAGCCTTACAGAGTTGTGGAAACGGGTCAGGCAAGCGACAAGCCGCCAAGCCCCGAAATGCACTCATCATGACCCACAATCAGAGGCTAACAGATTGGTGCTTGAGTTCTCTGCCAGAACCAGCACCAACAATCTGCCTCCAATGATGAGAGAAAAACAACAAAACTTAAATCCAGAAAGACTTGCTCTCATAAGAGACAAGGCACTCGAAGCTGATGAAGCAGATGCCTTGTTCTCTCTTAGGGAACTAAGAAAATCATACAAATCCAGTTCTGGGTCAGCACCGGGATCTGATGGAATCTCTCACCCCATCATTTCGCATCTAGGCCTGCAGGAGAACTTGCATTCTTGCAGGTTATCAACAAATCCTGGCAAACAGCCACGGTGCCCCAGAGCTGGAAACAAGCCACAATAGTTCCCATCCCAAAGCCAAAGGAGCCTGGCAAGTACCGTCCATCTCTCTCTCTCAGCTGCCTGGGCAAAACAGCTGAGAAGATGGTACTCAACAGGCTCCGATGGAAAACGGGTCCCCCTCATGAACACCTGCACGGGTTCACAAGGGTAAGAGCACTGCTCATAGCATTTCCACACTCTTAAGCACAATCTGCACCTCGCCCGCCGTGGTTGTCTTCCTTGACCTGGAGAAGGCTTTTGAGTTGGCAAGTCCACTTGCCATTCAAGAGACCCTAATCCACAAAGGAGTCAAAGGCAGACTCTTGGCCTGGATAGCTGACTATTTTAAAAATAGATCAGCAAATGTCAGATTTCAAGGCCACCTCTCACAGCACATGCCACTTGAAAATGGAACTCCTCAGGGAGGGGTTCTTAGTCCAGCCCTGTTTAATACCCTCATGTCCAACATACTCGACATTCACCTGCCAGAGGGATGCAAGATCATCTCTTATGCAGATGACTTGGCAATCATAGCCTCTGGCAACCACTGCCTAACTAGGGCTCAGCGTTGTCTGAACCTGGTGTCTGAAGAGTGTTGTAGGACGGGTCTAAAAATATCAGCAGCAAAATCCAAAGCAATGGCACTGAGAACCAATGTCAGAAACAAAACACTCACCATACAGGGTATGGATCTGGAATGGGTGAAGGAATATCTATACCTTGGTGTATGGATAGGACACACACTCACTTTCAAAAAGGAGATCCAATACCTGCTTGACAGAACCAAGGAAAGACTGTCAGTCATGAAAGTCATGACAGGGAGACACATAGGAGCAGGACACAAAGTACTAAGATCATTCTATGTACATGCTGTCCGTCCTATTATTGACTATGCATCTGTCGCCCTCATTGCTTCCAGCACAACATTAAAAGAAAAACTGGAAACAATACAAAACGAAGCAGCCAGGATCATTCTAGGTGCACCTAAGTGGACAAAGGTCATCAACCTCCTCATGGAAACTGATTTACCGTCCGTGGACACTAGAATTGATCTAATGGCAGCACAGTTCCTTTCCAAGGTCCTGCAGGCACCACAAACTCCTATTTAAGACAAAGAGTTCTCAGACGCCTACAACAAGATTATCAGTTGTTTGCAGACAATTCCTGGCTCACACATACAGCCAGAGTTTTGATACGCTTTCAACTAAAAGATTCATTGCTTGCCAAGGGTATGGACTCCCCCACCCTGATTACAAAGAACCCCCG
>NW_020868880.1:128565-132357 GCF_003789085.1 Penaeus vannamei
ATTACAAATGGTTTGCCGATATCAGGAGCTCGCAAGACGGGAGCGGTACACAAGAGGTGCTTCAAGTTGTCAAAGGCTTGTTGACAGTCCTCTGACCACCTGAATGTCCGTTTAGTACTCAGCAAGTCTGTTAAAGGTGCGGATATCTGGGAAAAGTTCTTGCAGAAACGTCTATAATATCCAGCCATTCCCATGAAGCGCATCAGGCCTCTCCTGTCGACGGGCGTGGGATACTGGAGGACCGCTTCCACCTTCGCTGCTACAGGTGCGACCTGACCCTGACCGATCACGTGACCCAAGAAGGTGACATGAGCATGTCCGAATTCACTCTTCTGCAAATTTACCGTGAGGTTTGCGGCTGACAAGGCGGAGAAGAGTGCACGTAAACGTACCAGATGTTCCTGCCAAGACTCGCTCCAGATTACAAGATCGTCTAGGTAACAAGAAACTTCTTCAGTCAGTCAGGTAGTTCATGAGACGCTGAAAGGTCGCCGGGGCGTTCCTCATACCGAAGGGAAGAACCTTGAACTCGTAGAGACCGACAGGCGTGACAAACGCAGAAATCGGCCTCGCCCTCTCGGTCAACGGAACTTGGTAATATCCCTGGAGGAGATCCAACTTCGACAGGTGGCGTGCCTTCCCCAGGTCATCAATAATGTCGTCCATCCTCGGAGGGGAACGAGTCCGCCACTGTTACCGCATTCACCTTCCTATAATCTACACACAGACGGTAAGTGCCGCCACTCTTGGGAACGAGGACTATAGGTGATGCCAGGGACTCAGGCTGGGACTAATGAACCCCTGCTCCTTCAGGCGCTGAACCTCCGTCTGCAGGAAAGCCCTCTTCTCTGCATTGAGGCGATAGGGAGCTTGACGTACTGGCTGAGCTTCCTTAGTCTCCACATCATGTTCCAGCAGTGGGCAGAGACGAGGTACATCACTGAATAGTTCCTCATACTCCTGCAGAAGAGAACGAATGTTTGCTGCTTGGGCAGCAGAAAGGTGTTTAAGTTTATCATCAGGTTTAGCTAAAATTGTCGAATTTATAAGGTTAGGCTCCACAATCTTTACATTATCACAAGTGTCATTACTGATGTTTGAAGGTACAACTATTGAAACATTTCGTACCTCATCCTTTATATCACCCGTTCATGGTACTTTTTCAGGAGGTTTACATGTGTACATGACGGTTTTTCTTACGCCTCTTAGGTGTTCAATCACATAATTTGTATCACTCGTTCGTTTTAGAATACGAAATGGACCCGTATAGCGAGACTGAAGAGGCTGGTTAGGAAGAGCAGCAAAGCCAGAACTAAATCACCCTCATTGAAGGTTCTAACTTCAGTATTATTTGCTTTATCAAAATGTTCTTTCATTTTAGATTGAGCTTTACCCAAATGATTATGAGCTATTGAGATAGCTGTTCGTAATCTATGCTTAAATTTATTCACATAAGCAGCTACTGGAATGTCCTCCTCTTCAATTAACCAGCACTCCTTTAAGACCTTCAGTGGTCCACGCACTTCATGGCCGTAAATTAATTGAAATGGAGAATAACCAAGGCTCTCTTGAACACTGTCCCTTACTGAAAATAACAGCAAATCTATTCCTTCATCCCACTCAGAACCAGTCTCTAAACAAAAGGCTTTAATCATAGTCTTTAAAGTATAGTGAAACCTTTCAACTACCCCTTGACTCTGAGGATGATATACGGTGGACCTGCACTGCTGTATACCCAAGGACTTCATAACCTGTTCATACAGTCTGGACGTAAAATTTGACCCTTGATCTGATTGTATTACAGTAGGCAGACCAACTTGTGTAAAAAAATTATCAATGCCTTCACAACATTCTTAGTAGTGATGCGTCTAAGAGGAATAGCTTCAGGATATCGGGTGGCTACATCAATTATGGTTAACAGAAACTTGTTACCCCGTTTAGTCTTTGGAAGAGGACCTACACAGTCAATAACTATTTTGCTGAAAGGCTCTGTTAACACAGGGATAGGTTGCAAGGGATACCATCTCCGGTTTGCCTTTTACTTGGCAGATATGGCATGACTGGCAATAGTAACCAACATCACGTTTCATTTTCGGCCAATAAAAATGAGCTAAAATCTTATGGTAAGATTTGTTGACTCCCAAATGACCACTAATGTCATGTGCAATATTCAATACATCAGTTCGAAGGGGCTTTGGAATGACAATCTGATGTACTATCTTACTGGTATCGTCTGCAGATATATTATAGGGCTTATATTTACGCATAAGAACACCTGACTGGAGATAATAGCAGGTACTGAAATTGTCTATGTTACTTGTATCAGTAAGCCTATCATAAAATGTTTGCAACTCAGGATCTTTATATTGTTCTTCAATGAGCTTTTCTCTAGTAACTGGCATGTCTTTAAAATTTACTATATTAGAATTATCAGAAGCAGAAATGTTTGAATCTTTGTCAGATGATTTAAAGAAATCTGCCAAGGTGAAATCCTCGGTGAATATATCATTAAGGCTCTCTTTGGGTAATGCAGTACCGGCGGTAAGCGCCTTGGTAGGAGGGGAGGACCTACGACTTGCACTGCGGGTGACAGCACATGCAGGAAAGAGATCGGGATACTCCTCTCTAAATCTACGGTGTTGTTCTCCTCTGTCGGGCAAGGTGAAACTACAGGGCAAGGCCATACCTTATCACCAACTAGATCATTGCCCATAAGGAGCGAAATGCCATCACTTGGTATATTATCAACAACACCTAAATTTACGTACCCAGTTATCAATTTAGATTCAAGGTAGACTTTACATATGGGTATACTCTTGGACCCTACCAGTCCATTAATAATAATCATCTCTCCAGTATAGCAGTCAGGGTTAGGAACCATCTCCTTGAGTACCAATGATATATCTGCAGCCGAGTCCCGTAGAATAGTGACTGGGGAAGACGACTTACACGACTCATCGACACTAAGAAATCCTGTGGAACAAAATGGTCTAAATGAAGGTGTCACAACTTTAGATTCAGTAATGGAAAAGGGAAAAGGCCACGTTTATCACAAGGATATTTCGATGTAACCTTTGTCGTCTTATTAGCACTGACATGAAAGATACGTTTGTTTATCAGAACGCTTATTTGTCAATCTAAAACAGTCATTTATGGCATGACCATATTTCTTGCAATAACGGCAAAAAGAAAAATTCTCACCGCGAGAAGCAACCTTCTTACTCTCATCACCACCTGTTTCTGACTTTGTATGAACAGTCCTGTGGGTATCTGGCAGTCCAGTCCTCCTGGAACTATACTCCATCCTCTTACCATTATGCTGGATAGACTGGAATGAAGGCTCATTAGATCTGCAAGAGTAGTTGGGATTAGTGAGAGCGAAATGATCGGCGGCTTTGCCGACCTCGGCTAATGTGCGCAGACCACGTTCGTCAATGTGAGAGCGAACTTTTACAGGCATACTTTTCTTAACTTCCTCTAGTACAAAGAGCTCGAGTAATTTATCGTACTCGAGTGCATCAAGTTCACTCTCGCCCATTTCTTACACAAAAGTTGCTTTTGGCGAATAAATTCAACAAAGGTTTGTTTGCTATCTTACGATAATAACGGAAATCTTGTCTGTAAGCCTCTGGTACCCTTTTATAAACATTTAAAACAGCTTGTTTTACTACATAATAACATTGTGACTGTACCAAATCCAGAGCTGAGAAAACCTCTTGAGCTCTGCCAACAAATGCACTGTGAACAAGCAATACCCACTTATCTTCGGGCCAACCATGCAAGGCAGAAAAC
>NW_020868880.1:150239-155239 GCF_003789085.1 Penaeus vannamei
TTCATATAGTGTTTCCCCAGAGGTGAGGCCAGCCACTGAAATCTCCCAAGAGTAGAAATAGATGTGGCAACTAGATCTTCCAAATAATGTCGAGATTATGTGGAGGAAGGTATATGGATGCAACAGTGTAAGGTCGTGTAAAGGCTGACCTCACAGCCTTCACCTGTCGTGCTGCCTGCGGGTGGATGGCCCGGAAGCGATTATCCTGACGCATCATCATTACTACTCCTCCATGAGATCCATTATCAAAGGCCCCATAATGGGCTTGAACTTGGAATCCTCTCAGGGATACCGGACAATTTTCCCTGGTCATAATCTCTTATAAGCATACAATAACAATCAATATTAAACATCGAATGCTGTATATTGGAAAATATAAAGCATTGTATACCACAATCTGCGATGCCACTGTAGACCTTGATGTAGGTTGAATTTTGCATTTTTTGTTCTTGACTCCATAGGATGTGGTCGGCAAAATTTGAAAATAGTTTAAAAAATGGCCTTTTCACATTTTACACTTAGTGGATATTTTCAGACAGTTTGACAGTTCACTAATATTAGGTCCATTTTCATGTGAAGTCCCATGTATGATTTGTCAAAGAGATTCTAGTAAGAAAAAATCACAAATGACAACAAACAAGTACATATGATTTGGATCACCAAGGGGGCGAATATTTGTTCAAGTATATGCAAGAAAAAAAGTAAATAAATGTAAAATAAAGGGAGAGAGAAAGAATGGAAAGCATAAACACTGATATCGTTTGCCACCTCGACCTTCCCCCTCCACCCCGGAGCGCGCACGTATATAACTCAATTTGCAGTATATGTATTTTATTGTTGATTTAGCAAACATGCATAAGCAAAAGGCATGCAGATTGCTTTCATCCCGAATGCAATAAAGTCCTGGAACACCCAATGTCACTTGCAAGAGCAAATCATATGCAATATTAAACTAATATTTTGTTCATAGTCCATGAAACATGAACTGAATTTGTAATAAACAGCAAAAGTAATTATTTGTGTCTACAAAGCGAAATAACTGAGTAAATATGGAAGGGGCTCAGAACATTTATAAATAAAAAAAAAAAAAAAAAAAAAATGATATAAGGACCAATAACGAGCTCTCTACAAAGGTGATGATGATGATAATAATGATAATGATAATGATGATGACGTTAATGATAACGATAATGATAAAGATGACGTGAGAGCAGTGCGGACACCTGCTTCAGGTTCAAAGGGACACTCAGCGACTGGAGACTGATGCTAGAAGCGCCACTGTCGGATCTTGTTTATATCAATGTTATCTTTAATATCATTACTATTGTACAGCAAACTCTGGACCATGAAACTTATTCAAACAACGCATTGGAACATGATTTATTACCCAAAGATATAATCCTGACACATAAGTACAGTGTTAGCATAAAAAGATACATTATTCATAAATTTGTTGATGATAATAATTTAGTTACAAATCCATTTACTATCAGTGATTTATATAAACTGTGATGGGATACACAATTTCACCAACATAACTCAAAATCAGTAGCAACTCGAGGTGTCATGGGCTCTATTTATTTTGATGACGTCACAAAAGTTATGGATGCTTTGTGAATATGGTCAATCATTTTGGTCTTTTCAAATTCCAAAAAGGATAGGAAATAATGATTGAATTGGATATATTTTCATTGGATAATCATCAAAATATCCCATGGTCAATCATTTTGGTCTTTTTAAATTTCAAAAAGGATGGAAGATAATAATTGAATTGGATATATTTTCATTGAATAATCAGTAATCAGTATACTCTTAGAACTCTCATAACTATTTACATCATCATTTTAGGAAAGTACAATATATAAGCTAAAACATAAAACATACAATATACAAGCTAAAAACATTGCTCGAAAATACTGGTATCGCACATACAGCGAAGTGTCATGAAAATATATTTCTTTTTGTCGAGAGTCGAAATACCTTGCATGTTAATGCTTAATATATTTAGGTAATTTTTTGTTGCTATATGTTCACTGTAACAGCCGATTAATGAATGTAGGTAGGGGAAAGAGAAAATAAGCGGAGAATAAATATCTAGAGAAAAACATGACTGAATAGAGAGAGAGAGAGAGAGAGAGAGAGAGAGAGAGAGAGAGAGAGAGAGAGAGAGAGAGAAAGAGAGAGAGTCAAAGACAAAACACTTATTCCATTATTTTATTTCTTTGTACATAATAGACATTGACAGTGCACAGTAACACAAAATAAATAGAAATAATATAAAGTTCATTAGTAGGGGAATTATGGAATAAGATAAAATCTATTTGGCTTTGCATTAAAATGTTTGATGCCAATGGCAATTCAAAAGAATGCTCCTTTAATTTCATTTTGAAAGTAATGATGCTGAAGATATTTCAATTTGTGGAAGATTAATCCAGATATTGGGTCTTCGGATTTGCATTTGTCTTGACCTTGTTTCTGTGTATGACCTTTTGATGTGCAGAGTTGATATGTCTGGTTTGAATACCTGATTTGTTACTAGTTCTTTGTAGAGGCATAAACCAATGAATTTATGAGCGTGTATGGATGTGCCATATTAACATTTTTGTTGAGAGTTTAATCAATTTCGTATAGGGGTTATGTGGTCATGTTTATTCATATTGCCGAGAGAGAAGAAAGTAAATGAAAGAGAGAGTGGGGAAGGGAGAGAGAGGTTATATCATGTTTCTTTACATTGCCGAGAGAAAGAGAAAGGGGGGAGTGGGGGAGAGAAAGGGGGGAGGGGGGGGGAGTGAGAGAGAGGGAGAGAGCGCGCTCGATTATATACACGTTCAGGATGCGATTCCCACACAGATGTTGGACAGTTTCTCTGCACCTTTTGCGCCTGGCAGCGACATACCCGCCAGACAATCAACAACCTGAGACGTCACTCCCCCAAAGTCCTGATGTCCCGTGTTTAAGGGAAAGAAGATGACGCCCATAAATTCGTTAATATACCCAGGCTAGGTTACCAATTTCAAAAACATAATTTGAATTTGAGTAATGATTTATGTTTAATCATACTCTATTTATATATCAGAAAAAAATCTAATCTTCATACTCATCACATCGTTTATTAAGTTTCTAAATAAGAATTTATTTTAATCAATAGAGAAACACACTTCATTAACTTCTAAAGATGAAGCTCAGTACCGGCCATAAAACTCGACATTACCGGTAACTTCTGTAATCTATATCAATACTAAAGTTACTCTCATATAAGTTATGAATTCTCATGTACTGAATGATGAAAAAGAATAACATGCGCATAACATTGCATCTCATCCGGTGACCATTTATCAATATAATCTACATGGATTCCTGTATAATTATTACGATCATTTAGAAGGAATATTACATACCTTCCCAAGGGTCTCCACGTTTAGTATTTTTTCTCCTTTTATTTCACAAATGAAGCGGAAAGGATAGAGTAGGGTCATGCTTGCCCTTAATCTGCTACATTCTGCTGTTGGTTCCACGAGGTTCTGTAGCGGTTACTACGTCAACACGTTCGAAATGAACGTGCTGAAATATGAAGTATTGTGAACACAAGCACAAACATAATTACGTATACACAAAAATGAAAATGAAACTAGCCACAATGAGAATTGAAAATAAGCGTGACGTTTCGAACTCTTCACGAGTTCCTCTTCAGACAAAAAACATTTCGGTTCTTGTCTGAAGAGGAACTCATGAAGAGTTCGAAACGTCACGCTTATTTTAAATTCTCATTGTGGTTAGTTTCATTTTCATGAAATATTGTATATATAGATTACAAATCATGGGTAAATTTTAACGCATACAGTTCTACTGTTTATACAAAAGAAGCTCATTAGAATAAATTATTCGTATCACAAGTTGCTTCAACAATATTTTGCATAATTTTGATAATACATGTATTATTGAATTTTTTTTACTATTCGTATCATTATTATTACTGTTGTTGCTGTTAATAATAATAATATCATAATAATTATTCATATTGTTATGTCATTATTATTATTATTGTTATTATTATCATTTTTGTTATTACTGCTATTATTAACTATACTTTTCTTATTATCATCGTCCTAGTTATTGTTATCATTATGATTATCACTATCATTTTTATTATTATTTCTATATCATTGTTATTGTAATAGTCATGATAAGGATAATAATGATGATAATGATAATGATAATAGTAATAAGGATAGAAATGATAATAATAATGCTGATGATAATAATAACAATAAGACTAATGATAACAATGATAATAAAAATGATGCCTCTTATTCCTATTGTTATTCTTATTCTTATTTTCATTATTAATATTATTGTTGTTATTCTCATTATCATTACAATTCTTATATTTTTATTATAATTATTATTGTTATTATTATTATTATTATTATTATTATTATTATTATTATTATCATGATCACCATGATCATCATCAGTATCATTATTATGTTGATGTTGATGTTGATGAAATGATGATGATGATGATGATGATAATAATAATGATAATAATAATAGTAATAATAATAATAATAATAATAATATCATACTCATTATTTCAAATAGTAGTAGTGTTATTATTATCCCTATTGTTGCTGCTATTATCATTTTTATTATTAATTTTATTATTATTATTAGTAGTAGTAGTAGTAGTAATATTATTATTATTATTATTATTGATACTATAATTGGAATTATTATTATCATTGCCATTATTTGCATTTTTATTATAATAATAATAATTATCATTATTACTATTACTATTACTATTATATTATTATTGTTATTATAATTATTTTTTTTATATATATTGTGATTACTATTTTTATAATTGTTATTATTATAATGATTATTATCATCATTATCATTACTATTACTATTATTATTATCATTATTATTATTATTATTATTATTATTATTATTTTCATTATTATATATCATTTTTATTATCATTATTATCGTCT
>NW_020868880.1:160239-162739 GCF_003789085.1 Penaeus vannamei
TTCTGTAACAATAAAACTAAACAACAGGTACAACTTAAAAATTATCCAAGTCTATGCTCCAACCTGCAGCCACAGTGATGAAGAAATAGAGAGCTTCTAGGAAGATGTTCATTTAGCCAGCGAGAGAACAAAAACCCATTTCACAATAATTATGGGGGATTTTAATGCCAAAATAGGTAAAAGAGAAACCGCAGTAGGGAACCATGGAACAGGCACTAGGAACGAGAGGGGACAAATGCTAGTTGACTTTGCGGAGGCTCGATCACTCAGTATCATGAATACATTCTTCGAAAAAAGACTAGAACGGAAGTGGACATGGAAGTCGCCTTCTGACGTCAAAAACGAAATTGACTTCATAATTTCAAATAGGCGCGATATAATAAAAAATGTAGAGGTTATAAATAAAGTAAATGTAGGCAGCGACCATAGAATGGTGGGAGGCGAAATTAAAATACATCTCAGAAGGGAAAGGAACAAACTAATGTGTAAACCACAGCCAAACTTCGCTAACTTGAGGATCAGAGCAACAGAATTTAGCCTAAACATCCAAAACAGATATTCACTCCTCCACGACGATCTCAACATCGACCAAATCAATAAACAGTTCAATGACATAATAAAAGAAGCTGCACTTGAAGTGGGCGGAAAGAACGACAATCGAAGCTCCAGTAAGCTCTCGGTAGAAACTAAACAGCTTATGCAAAAACGTAGAGACATGAAAGTATCGTCAAATAGGGACAAGATAGAATTGGTTGAACTAACAAAGACCATAAATAAAAAGAAGAGGGAAGATGTACAGAAATTCAATACTCAAATAATAAATGAAGCAGTGACTTCAGGTACCAGCATGAAAGCAGCTAAAAGAAGACTAGGAATAGGGAGAAATCAAATGAATGCAATTAAGAAACCAGACGGAGAAGTAACATATAACAAGAATGAAATCATCAAAGTAGTGGAAGACTTTTACAGGGATCTATACAACTCAAACGAACAGCCACAAATAGAAGCAAACGCGGTAACTAGCGACGTACCTAATATCACAAAAGAAGAAATAAAAAGAGCACTTAAAGGCATGAAAAGAGGGAAAACACCAGGCGAAGACGGAATTAGTATAGACCTCATATTAGATGCAGGAGACATCGCAACAGTGAAACTAGCTAATCTTTTTAACATGTCTTTTCAGCGGAAAAACTCCGAAAGCCTGGAAAAATGCAACAATTATCTTGTTATACAAAAAAGGCGATAGAAAGGATTTAAAAAATTACCGACCCATAAGCCTCCTTTCGGTTACTTACAAACTGTTCACGAAAAGTCATTACAGCTCTCGCATCTCTGACAGTCTGGATTCCAGCCAGCCTAGAGAACAGGCAGGCTTCCGCAGCGGATTTTCCACAACAGATCACATCCACACGCTCACCCAAATAAGAGAAAAAGTAAACGAATATAGGAAATCCCTGTGTATGGCATTCATCGATTATGAAAAGGCATTTGACTCTGTACAAATACCAGCAGTATTAGGTGCTATTTCAACAGGGAGTTGAGGAGGTATATTGTAATATATTGGAAGATATATACAAAGATGGGACAGCAACCATCAAACTCCACACAGAAACCGATAAAATACCAATTAAAAAGGCGTTAGACAGGGCGACACCATCTCACCAAAGCTGTTTACAGCCTGCCTCGAGGAAATATTCAAGAAACTAGAATGGGAAGGGAAGGGTATCAAAATAGGAGACGAACACCTAAACAACCTAAGATTTGCAGACGACATTGTTCTCCTTAGTGAATCAGCTGATGAACTGCAGCAATTAATAAACGATCTGAATAGAGAAAGCCTAAAAGTCGGACTTAAGATGAACAAGAAAAAGACTAAGGTTATGTTCAACAGCAGAGTCCCACTCAAACAAATACATGTACAAGGCGAAGCGCTAGAGGTAGTAGACAGGTATATATACCTAGGACAACTCGTGCAGACAGGCACATCTAGTGAACAGGAAATAAAGCGACGAATCAGTCTAGGCCGGAGTGCCTTCGGCAGGCACAGTAGCCTTTTCTTAAAAAGAAAAGTCTTTAACCAATGCGTCCTCCCAGTTATGACCTATGGGTCAGAAAATTGGACTACAACCAGGTTACTGGAGAGGAAACTAATAAGCGCCCAGAGAGGGATGGAAAGATCGATGATGGGAATTAGCCTGAGAGATCGGAAGAGGGCGACGTGGATCAGAGGACAGACGAAGGTAGAAGATATACTCAGGAGCATTAAAAAGAAAAAATGGCAATGGGCAGGGCATGTATGTCGGAGACAAGACGACAGATGGACAAAGAAAGTAACAGACTGGACTATAAATAAATTAAGGAGGCCAAGAGCCAGACCAATGACACGATGACGCGACGAAATAGCGAAATTTGGGGGCCAAGACTGGAAACAAACATCGCAAGACAGAAAAAGCTGGAGAAAACTGGGAGAGGCCTACGTTCTGCAGTGGATTGACTCAGG
>NW_020868880.1:176837-181837 GCF_003789085.1 Penaeus vannamei
TCTGCGGCGGATCCCTCATCAACGACCGATACGTCCTCACCGCCGCCCATTGCACCGAAGTGAGTAAGGGAGTGGGAGGGAAGCAACTGAGCGAGTGACCAAGGACGAAGGAAGACTTTTTCAAATCTTATCTTCTCTTAAAGATTATCTTTTAGAAAGTTACTCATAACAGTAATTGTGGCGGTGGTGATAATGGCCTTTGTTTGCAGGGTATGAAAGCGGCTGACCTGACCATCCGTCTGGCCGAACACAGGCTGAGCACTTCCTCAGAGACCAGTGTTGTGAGCAGGTCCGTGTCTCAGATCATCGAGCATCCGGACTATCAGCCGGGTAACGAGATTAACGACATCGCTCTCATCAAACTGTCGTCGCCAGTCCAGGTGAGCCATTTCACTAGCGGTTCAAGCGATACAAATGGTGCACATACCGCACTCTTTGAACGCGTTTCATCCATAGATTTGTTTGCTATTAAGAGAGAAGATTCAGTGCTACCGAGATGACATGTCTTATTTTCAGGTGAGCGACACAGTGTTGCCAGTGTGCATGCCGCCACCCAACCCACATACGCCGGCAAGACAGCCACTGTCACAGGTTGGGGAACCACCAGCTCCGGAGGCTCGTCTTCAGACACACTCAGGGAAGTGGACGTCACGGTCAGTACACGAACACGGGTGCTTCAGTTAAACAGTGGATATGAGGTCACATTATAACCTAGTGTATTCTTCCCGTTACGGACTAAGTTTTTTCTGTGCAAAATAATGGCGATGACCTTTACAGCTAGACCATTAACTGCCTTCTTAACGTTGTTCACTGAGTGCAGGTGGTGGCCAACACCGCGTGTCAGTCCAACAGTTACGGAAGCGCCATTAAGGACACCATGTTGTGCGCCGGAAGCACAGGCAAGGACTCGTGCCAGGGAGACTCCGGCGGCCCTCTGGTGTTCAAGGACGGAGGCGGAAACTACGACCAGGTGAGTGGGCGAAGGCGCGCATGAATCGCTTGGTGGGGTCTCGCATGACTAACTAGACTTGTATGTTTTATGAATAAAGGTAGATTCAGATGGAATTAATTCCATGAGTGTAAGTAGATTTGAAATGGTTTGCTGAGCGAAATCTGTAGAGAATATGGCATAGCTTGACCGATTTAATGCGATGTGCAAGCAGGATTGATAATCTGAGCATACCCTCTTGTCCTCTTGACTTGCGATTAACTTCCAACCCACACAGATCGGCGTGGTGAGCTGGGGCTATGGGTGCGGAGCCCGAGGCTACCCGGCGTGTACACCCGCGTCAACAGCTACCTCGACTGGATCAAAGCCAACACAGGAGATGGTGTTTACTGCAGAGGAATGCGTCTGTAGTCTTGCCACTCCTACTCTGCCACGACCGCCAGTCCGGGTCGTGAGGAAGAAAGCGAACCGTCGATAACACTTCACCATCGAGCATGAATGAAAGCCAAATCATGCACTAGACTCTGACATAAGACAATAAAGAATTTTCAAAAAAAACACAATAGGTTTTTATTTATCATTTTCACTCTAATTGTATGTAAATACTTATCCATACATTATTTCAAAGGAAAAAGTCCATCACCATCGACAACGTGATTAATACGTAATGAGAAATTAAATAAGCAACATTTATCTTTCTTTTTCATTCTGTCCTTTAAGAAATTGTAACTATGCATGAGCTATTTTCAGTTCTTTTTAGCTGTCTTTCCCTACTCAATCAAATTAGATCCTTTGTATTGGTACCATTTCGCTGGTTTTAAAATCTAGATCATTATTAGTTCACTTATTCTGACATGCGATGGCATAAGTGGCATGAGTTTGGCAGTAAAGGAAATAACAGGCTATTTTAAAAGCTACCAAGCTTGAAAACGGTCTTAAAGGGTGAATGTCTATACTGAAATAAGCCGTACTTAGGGAGTGGGATATACTCATGATGCACAACAATGAAGGTATTCGTTTCAGGCTAATTCAAGAAAATAAATAAATGACAAATTAGAAATACTTTCGTATACTGATGCAAAACAGGGTGCTCACAGATCGGTGTATATGTATACATACAGACATTATATATATATATATATATATACATATATATACACATATATATATATATATATACATATATATACATATATACACATATATACATATATATATACATATATATATATACATATATATATGTATATAGTATATATCCACATACTAGTTGCTCGAGCAGAAAATTGCTTTCTGGAAATGAACAAGTGTACAAAGAATACAGTAACTACAAAGAGTACACCATTTGACCAAAGATCCTTTGTTTTTTATCCCATCTATAAAATTTCAATCCTGAAGTTTCATCTTGACACTTTGATTTCGTTTTCGCTGGAGAGGGACCACTACAGGGATATAATCGGCAGGCACTCGACTTGGCTTCGTTACGTAGATGAAGTCCCCGTCATTGTCCCCGGAAGGTCGTGTCTGCACCATACGCTGACGCGGCTGAACTCCGTCCACGAGAAAATCCAGTTCACCGAGGAGGAAGAAGAGGATCAGAAGTTACCTTTCCTGGACACTCTGATCCATCGGGGTGATGAAGACCTACATTTTTCTGCATATAGGAAGCCGACTAATAAAGTTGATCCACTATTACTCCGCACACAGCAATAAAACGAAATCTGGTTGTGATTGGGTTCTTCCTCCGGGCACTGAGGATTTGCAGCCCTCAAGTTCCTTAATAGTGAAGTTACCTATATAATTGATTCTTTCATGAAACACTGTGATGTCTTCTAATTTTCTCGTATTACCTCCATTTAATCTCTCCCAGGCGATCAGCAAATACTTTGGCAATACAATGAACATCGCCAGCACATCCGGGGAAGAGATACATGACCTAATACGACAAAAGAAACAACAGAAAAGCAAAGTGCAGTATACCGCATACCCTGCAGCAGTTGCGATAAGGCATACTATGGTGAAACGGGACGTGGCTTCAACACCAGGATCTACGAACATCGCGCCGATGTCCGTCACCATAGAACTTCCAACGCCATGGTGGTTCATGTAGATGAAGCTGGACATCTACCGACCTGGAAAGAAGCTGAAATAATCCATGATGGATTAAGCAAATACAAAAGGAAGGTCATGGAAGCTGCATACATCGCGACAGAGAAAAATATGAACACCGCATCAGGTAAATTCAAACTATCAAATTCGCGGCAGCAATTATGCTTACAACGAGCGCGAGGTCACGATCATCAGTGATTCATCAGCTCCCATGTTATAAATGTGCTGTGTATTCTCCCAATGTAAACTTCCAAGTTAGTACAGTGGTAACCTGTCCTTCTCATCGAAGGGTCGCGGTTCGCGCCCCGCCCAGCGCGAGAAGTTGCAATTGTCCCGGAGGTTACTGCTGTGGCTGGCACCCGGTGGGGTAAGGACTAAGCTCTGTTGCGTCAGCACTCGCTGACACATGTTGATCGAGTCGACATTTGTCGGCACAGGCCGGGCTTCCCCATAGCCCGGGCGAGGCTCAGCTTCGCATATCGGACTTATCCTTATCCTAAATGTATGTATTTCTGACGAAGATATAATCGAAACCGGTTAAATACATCTCTTGTACTGTGAAGATTTTCGTTCTTATTCATACCTTTCCACAATTGTCAACATGAATACGGTTCATATATATAAAAGTTGGAACGAAATCAAAGTGTCAAGATGAAACAGTATTGAAATTTTATAGATGGGAAAAAAACAAAAGGAATATTGTTTGTGTGTAAAGGATCTTTGGTCAAATGGTGTACTCTTTGTAGTTACTGTATTCTTTGTACACTGGTTCATGTTCCAGAAAGCAATTTTCTGCTCGAGCAACTAGTGTGTGCGGATATATGTATATATAAAATGTATATATAATGTATATATATGTATATATAATGTGTATATATGTATATATAATGTATATATGTATATATAATGTATATGTGTATATATAATGTATATATAATGTATATATGTATATATATGTATATATGTATATATATTATATATATATATATATATATATATATATATTATAATATATATATATATATATAATGTCTGTATGTATACATATACACCGATCTGTGAGCACCCTGTTTTGCATCAGTATACGAAAGTATTTCTTTGTCATTCATTTATTTTCTTGAATTAGCCTGAAACGAATACCTTCATTGTTGTGCATCATGAGTATATCCCACTCCCTAAGTACGGCTTATTTCAGTATAGACATTCACCCTTTAAGACCGTTTTCAAGCTTGGTAGCTTTTAAAATGGCCTGTTATTTCCTTTACTGCCAAACTCATGCCAAACTTATGCCATCGCATGTCAGAATAAGTGAACTAATAATGATCTAGATTTCAGCAGGGCTAAAACGGATTTCATATTTCTAGCCACACAAAACAAGAAATTTTTCATTTTTTCTAAGATTAAAGTACCAATACAAAGGATCTAATTTGATCGAGTAGGGAAAAGACAGCTAAAAAGGAAACTGAAAATAGTTCATGCTTAAAGCATGGTCACAATTTCTTAAAAGGTTGAATGAAAAAGAAAGATAAATGTTGCTTAATCACATTGTCGATGGTGATGGACATTTTCCTTTGAAATAATGTATGGATAAGCATTTACATACAATTAGAGTGAAAATGATAAATGACAATCTATTGTGTTTATTTTGAAAGTTCTTTATTGTCTTATGTCAGAGTCCAGTGCATGATTTGGCTTTAATTCATGCTCGATGGTGGTGTTATCGACGGTTCGCTTTCTTCCTCACGACCCGGACTGGCAGTCGTGGCAGAGTAGAAGTGGCAAGACTACAGACGCATTCCTCTGCAGTAAACACCATCTCCTGTGTTGGCTTTGATCCAGTCGAGGTAGCTGTTGACGCGGGTGTACACGCCGGGGTAGCCTCGGGCTCCGCACCCATAGCCCCAGCTCACCACGCCGATCAGTGGCTGAATCCTGATCGAAT
>NW_020868880.1:189337-204337 GCF_003789085.1 Penaeus vannamei
TTATGGAGTATAATTCTGTTTGTAATACTTCCTTGGTTTCCATACGATCCGAGATATTTTGTATCTCCCCATTTTCCTTTCACTTCACTTTTTAAGCCTCTCCCTGAAGTATTGTTTTTATCTTTTCAAACTGACTGGGAGTATTCTCGGTTCATTTTACTGGACAACGTATAGGAATAAAGATCGCTCATAATCTTTTGTATGTGGCCTTGACTTCTCGGTGTTATCTCGATTCCCTTTTCTTTAGTAATCATAATCCTGCATATGGAGTACGGAGGTGCAGTCCATCTCGCCATTTTTAGTAGTTTGCATCTATGATGTAATGCAACATTGGGTTAGTCCAATTAGAACTGCAATAAACTGTTTTGTATTGTGTATGTATACCGATGGGATCTTGAGATTGGTTCTATTTATTATGCCCACTATTGTATGAAGCTACGGGGGGGGGATATTTGTTAGTTGCTACTACATTTAGAGATAGCCGAGGCTAAATTGGGCATATATAGGGCTGCGAGCTCTCTAAACCCAACCTAAATACAAGCAACAATGCGGGAATGGTTTTAGTCAAACAAAGTAAGAAGTTATCACAAATTTTATATTTCCATATTTTTTTACAATTTTCTACTATGGCGAAATGAGAAAATAATCCTATAATACAAAGGAATTTGATTAAACTATTCTTTTTTTTGAAAAATAAAAAAATCATATAAACACTGCAGTACCTTAGCAACAAAACAGACCTTTAAACAGTGAAACTTCCAAAGGTTTAATGATTGATCTTCGTAGGTTCTTTTATGCAACACCTAAATACAATTAGACAAGTTCCTCAGGCAGCAGCATTATATAAGGTTATTTATCTCGAGTTTAGAAACCTGTGTCCAATTTCGTAATGACAATTTGCAGTGGCACCTGAAATTTGCCCCATCTATTTGCTAATATGACGGCTTTCCCAATTACGTTGCTGAAACCTATCCACTGTTAAATTTAATGTTCCTTTCATTCTAACTTGGAAATCAATATAACTAACAAGCAAAGAATATAATACCATACATAGCAATCTTCACTACATGCAAGGAATAAATAGTTTTCGTATTAGTTTCATAAAATATTAAAATTAACGAGACCATTATTCATTTCTTTTATAAAGTTCGTGTTTTGTGAAGTACTGTTGCCGAGATATGTGAATTAGGTGATTCTGGACTGCCTGGTTGATTATCGAAACTAACAAGCATGTGGACAAGGACCATTCTTAGTAAAGCTTGCCTTGAGTATGCATATGTATTTGATTATTATTAAGTTTTTTTTTCACTTGCTAGCCAGTTCTGTATTGTGCTTCCTCTCCCTGGTACTGGCCAGAGAAGATTCCTACATCTGGTAACCTGTCAGAAAATCAGAAAGATAGATGGAGAGGGAGAGGCAGGAAAGGAGTGGTGGAAGAGAGAGAGGGGGGGATGGAGAGAAAGAGAGAAAGAGAGAGAGAGAGGGGAAGGGGAGGGAGGGAGGGAGGGGAGGGAAGGAGGGAGGGAGGGGAGAGGGGGTGGGGGAGGGAGAGAGAGAGAGAGAGAGAGAGAGAGAGAGAGAGAGAGAGAGAGAGAGAGAGAGAAGAGAGAGAGAGAGAGAGAGAGAGAGAGAGAGAGAGAGAGAGAGAGAGAGGGAGAGGGAGAGAGAGAGACAGGGAGAGGGAGAGAAAGAGACAGGTAGAGGGAGAGAAAGAGACAGGTAGAGGGAGAGAGAGACAGGTAGAGAGAAAGACAGACAGACTTCCCAAGTATTTATGTCCAAAAAAAAAAAAAAAAAAAAAGTTAATACAAAAATTGTAAATCTAATAACTGTTGTAATACTAACATTTACTCCTTTGCTTTCACTGGTGTATTTGAGGCAGACAACATCCCCAATCATTAAAGCTGCTAATAGACAAAACGTTACTTTCCCTCTTTACACATACTAATCCCTTTCTCCAGCCCAAGCAGACAATATCAGGGTATGACTCAGTAAGAGAACAGGGAGGTCTGGGGAGAACTCTCAGGATGAGACAGAACATTACTAAGAGCCATGAGATATATATATATTTATATAATATATACACACAAAGAAACATTTTTTTTTTTTATTAAGCTTTGGCATTAAGGATGAAAATGTTGGACTAAAGATGAGGTTAATTGACCCACAAGTAATATCATCCTTTGTATCTAGCTTAGAGTAGCTTGTTCACAATGTCTGGGCAATGGTCACGCTGGGAAGGAACTCTTCTATGTAGAATGAAAGGTGGTTAATATTCATGATTTGGTCTGGTGGTGTTCACAGCCCTATTGCTGCCATTCTGCTCTAGAAACTTTTTGCCCCTTGTGTTTTCTTGGCCACAGTAAGTCAGATAATTGACCTGCCAGAACAAAAAGGTAATATAGCCAGAAAATATCAAATGATTTATGGCTTTGCACATAATTTGTAATATGAAGCCTGAATTCTCATTCTACAGAAATTTGTGGAAAAAGTGAAAAAGTAAAAATACAAGTAGTCTTGACATCTTTAGTATTAACAGGCTAATCAAGAATGAATCACAGATGGACAGATATTATCTGTAAGATAACATCCAAGCTACCACCATCAGAAATAATACATTGCATATGCCTGAGCAGTGTAATTTCAATCAATGACTGCTTTCTTTCAATCTTTTTTTTTTTTCTTTTAGGTTCACTACACACAAATCTGTTTCACTGGTGTTATATTTGCCGAGTCATAACTAAAGCCCCAAAGTGATTAGCTCGAGTTAAAAACATTTGAGGGTCACAAGCATAGGAGCCCTAAAGTAACAGCATGGAAGCAAAGAGTTTATAAAATTAACAAATAAATAAGAAAATATGTTACAGGACACAACACGCTCTGCCAGTCCTCCAGTCCCGAGGGCAACACTTGCTTCTCTTGCAAAGGTATTAACCCCTTGGTACACAGCCTGGGTAATGCAGCGCCAATCAGCTCTGGGTCAAGATGCTGCAGTTGTTTGGTCACTTCAGAACTCATCCACTGCTGATCATGTAGCCACTATAGAAGTGGTTGTGACAAACTCTTAGGTATGCCATTCACACACTGTTGCAGCATGCTATTCCATGCAGAGGATAGTATTGTGTATTTTTGAAGTCTTTTATACATTCGATTTTTTTTTTTTATATAGCTGCTACAGTTGTATACCTTCCAGATGGTACCTTTCAAAGGTAGACTTAACATTGCATTTTATCATACAAAGGAATGAAAAAGCTACCCATATTAGGTCTCACATCCCTTGCCAGATCCTCTCTGACAGGGAACAACCAGACAGGCAGCCAACCCCGACACCATGAATGCTACACGCCATGAAGTTGTTTCCATTCTCTTAGCAAAAATGTACGTGTAGACTGTCAGGCAGGGGCACCAAAACACCTTTCCATAGCACAGCCGGTAGAGGTGCCAACTGGGAGTCAACATTCAGAGGAGTTGTTAGTTTCTGGAGAACTATTTGCTGCTGTTGGCTTCTTGGATCGCGTCAAACGGTCAAGCTCGGCAGCAGCATCTGATCGCATGGCAGCCTTCTCTGTTAGCAAAAAATGTAGGAACATTAAGAATAAACTATAGAAGCCCTTCATGCTAGCCAATATCTTTAAAGTTAAATCCTTAAACTTGTCCAATCTTATTCCATTTTCTACAAAAAGAAAAAGTTTACAAAGTTCTGTAGTAACAAAATCATTATGCTACTTACCATTAGTTTTTATGGCTCCAGGTGCTGGGGCATTTGTTCCAGTTTTCTTACTAAGAAGAGAATTGAAAAAGTTTGCAAGGACTCCTTCATTTGCTCCAGCAACTCCAGGCTTCGTTGATTCAATCTGCCAAGGTCAGAACTCTTTAATCTTATTTGGTCACAACCTATGTATTACATAAAAGTACAAGGTAAATCAGCATCACTCCCACATTCTTAGTCTATTCATAAATATGGTCCCATGCACCCAAAGATTTTTGAAGAAAAATTTACATTCAAATACACTCAAAATATCCTTGACAGTGCTTATATGTGTACCTCTTACACACACACTCTGTCTTGCCATTCTAAAAGTAGTGCAGCTTTTGTCATCCCCATGCACAAATTGTGACTGTGAGGATTGTCCATTGTGCAAACTATATAACACTTACAGGACACACTGTAAATCATCTGGGTTGGGCAGCTGTTGGGTCAAGATAAAAAGGACTACTAAAAAGAGTGGCTGCTATATGTTACTATGCTAATGAAAAAGTCAAGGGGTATGTCTAAATATATATAAATCTTTTATAGAGACAAAAAGAACTAACCCTTTGTATGCAAGCACATGTCTAATTTGTTTACTTTATCTGTTACACACAAATGACTCCACATGCGCTTAGCCACTAAGAAGTCAATCAGTAGGTCCAACGAGAACTCCTAATTTCCCCATTCCTCGAATCTTTTTTTTTTTTTTTTTTTTAATAACTACTATCAAAAGTTATTATTATCACTGATATTAAGGTCAAAATTTAATCAAAACACTAACAATATATATATATACATTTTTTTTCTTTATTTCTTTCCAAAAATCAAGGAATAGGGTAAACAGTTGAGATAGGTAAGACAAGTAATTGATACCTTGGTGACTAAATACTTTTGAGAACTTGAAGAGAACTTTTAAAAATCATGTTAGACCTTACATAAAACTGAAATTAGATGGAAGGAAAATCTATAATCTGCAGTTACATAGGTGAGTGAGAATGGAAAATACATCACAATAATTTACAATTACATTTGTTTCTATATTTCCAGACTGGAATGAAATCTACCCTAATAAAGCTTTGGTATACTCATGCAGTAACAACCTATTCCAACAGGAACCAGTATCTAACAAGCGGAATATATATCATTGAGGGGACATTAACCTCAAGCCGCCGGGTAGCATGTACGTACATGCTATGGCTATTGTGGACCGAAAAATGGATGGCATCGTATCATGACCATTCCCGCGCAATTGGCTCATCAGACGGAGTTTGTTTTTCTCCAATAGTAGCGGCTTCACTTATATGGTAAAGATTTTAGGCAATAGCACTTTGAAGGTAAACCTTCAAATTTATATTTTTATAAATTATAGCAAAATAAAGGCTTTTAGGTGCCAAACTACCGAATGAGCCAGGCACAAACGGGGAAACTGCTGATGTGCATCAACAATCCTGTTTTCACGTTCACTTGCCAAACTTTTTTACCCAGCAGCATTGGGTTAACTATAGCTGTGAGCACTTTTCTGCATGGATTGGGAGGGGAAAAAGAGAAAAAGGACATGACAAAAGAGGAGTGGGAGGGAAGGGAGAGAGAAAGGAAGAGAGGGAGAGAGGGAGAGAGGGGGTGGGGAGAGAGAGAGGGGGGTGGAGGGAGAGAGAGAGGAGGGAGGGAGGGGAGAGAGAGAGAGAGAGAGAGAGAGAGAGAGAGAGAGAGAGAGAGAGAGAGAGAGAGAGAGAGAGAGAGAGAGAGAGAGAGAGAGAGAGAGAGAGAGAGAGAGAGGGGGGGGGGGGGGAGGGGGGGGAGAGAGGGAGAGGAGGGGGAGAGAGGGGAGAGAGGGGGAGAGGGGAGAGAGAGGAGAGAGAGAGAGAGAGAGAGAGAGAGAGAGAGAGAGAGAGAGAGAGAGAGAGAGAGAGAGAGAGAGAGAGAGAGAGAGAGAGAGAGAGAAGGGGGGGTGGAGGGCTGTCACATCAAGGAATAGCCCAGATGTTTTTGATAATAGTGATAACTAGCATAATGTACATAAAACACAGTGTATATTTCTCATGTTTACCCAACCAAAATTGTACAATGAATTCTTAAAATGGTGAAATTTGTGCAACCATGCATACTTTGGAGAACTTGCAAGATTGCCATTCAACGCACACACTGTGATTGGTTTATTACCGTCTTTTTGGAAGACATCAGAATGATAAACACCACCACCAAAAGATTAATTTTCCTTAACCCTAATAGGGTGCATTATTTTGTAGTATGGTATGAGTACTGGAAGCTAGGAAGCAATTTTGGTTTGAAATGTTTCTAATTTTTTTTCATTAGATTTTTAACTATTAGAAATACTAATTATATTCTTTGGTAACTTCCTTCTCTCTACATTAATATGCCATGAAATATTTCACTTTGTCTATCCTACTGAGATCACTTCTGCGGACTTGGTAAATGTGTGGCAACAATGGATAAACGTTTCTTTAAAAATCAATAAACAAGTAATACAAAGGGCACTAACATCAATTGCTACAGAGAGGTCCACAACCTGAAGAATATACAGACCAAAGAACATGTTCAATTACTCAACTTCATTTGCATGTCCCCCCCTATCCTCCTTGCGGTTGTCTACATTACGCCTCTTTTCATCTTAAAGCCTTCCCTCCAGGATACAATGCACACCTGACTGGTCTTGCCACTAGGGCCTTTCTCAAACACAGCAAGTGAATAGTACTTACTGCAGCACAACCAACTTGTAAAAAAAATAGGATTCAAATGACTTTGTATATTCAAAGATGCATGATATGCCTTTTAGTTGCAGGATTGAACCAGTAGTATCCTAAATATGTATATTTCAATAAATGAGGTATATCAAAGTTTGTGTGCAAGACTGAATGTGGATTTACTGTGCACTAAAATTCTTTAACCCACTAGCGCTGGTACATTTTCCCGCCACCCACCACGGGCGACAAAATTAGAGCGCAAGCTCCAATCTAGTGTCACACTGGCGGGACACCAGGGATTTTTTTTTTCGTGAGACACCCGACACAAGTGGGTTAATAATCACAAATTTTCGCATTTCTCTTTTTACGAAATATGAGATTATATGCAGTGATATACAAGGCTACTGACCCCACTGCTTCAGTATTTCTCTTATTTGTGTCATACTTCAAGAGTCACATTGGTAGAGCACCAAAAGGCAAAGTGAGTAGTTGACACATAGAGAGAGATCTCATGAACAAGAGTGAAGGTTACTTACAGATTCACATCGGCAGTGAGAGTGTCATGCTTTGGTGCATGACATCTTCCACGTTTGGTAGGTGAATGATTTACGAGTTAAAATTCACCCTTCATACAAAGAAAGGGTCAATTATATCATTACACATCCCATTCTCTCTCAGGCAATGCCTCAGGGTATGTGGTGCAGGCATGAGTGTTCCTTAAAAAGAGCAGCATAAAATGTAATTCATGCATCACTGTAACATGACGTGAATGACCCAAGTCAGCTGTGACGTGACTATCACTTCACTCAGAGCCATGACCAAGTCGGCCATGACGTGAACCCTCTCACTGATTTCAATAAAATATCTCAATAAACCACCTCTGAGTTTTCTTTGCCAAAGACGTTAACATTAACAATATGGCACATCCTTTTGGGGTTAAGAAAGCTTCAAATTCACAGATTCAGAAAATGACACTTCATAATTTTTCATACTATCCCTAAACTGTTCTAATACAAATTACAAATAATGCAACTATGCATATCAAAATATACTGGATTTACTGGGCACTGGTCATAGGAAAATATTTACCAAATTTAATCAACTCATACACTGATTGCAGTACCAGGTTTGTATATCTAAATAAAATTGCAATGTCAGAAATGAATGCAAGTCTATAAATCCCATGCCTCTTCCACCATAGATAGGAATCAAGAAGCTGGAGGACCTAAGATAGGTAATGTATTCTAAGAGCTTAATTCTTTTACACCTTAACCCATTGGATCTAGTTGCATCACTCAAATCAGAGGGAGTGGATTACGTAAGTAGCCAACATCCCTGGCATGTGGCGTGTGGGTTGGGTGTGTGTGAAAACCCATGAGCAGTGACAAGACTGTGCCTTCCCTTTGCAGTTATCTTTTATAAACTTTTAGCTTCTTAGCAATTTTCCAATATCCATAGTTGTCTTTTGATTTGTTTTATCCACATGGTAAAATGTTATTTTCCTTACAAAGACTCCATATCATCTCTATGTAGTAAATAACTTAGTGCAAGAAAAAAAAAAGGAACATTTGATCACTTGTGTCACCTATCTTATTTTTTCATATCTTTCAATTTTCCGTAATAGAACCTGCACTGCTGGTCATTAACGGCCAGAAATATGGTGTGTAGAATGGAAATGGCATCCTCCTTGGAGCCAGAGGTCTTTCAGTCACAGCTTATGCACGTTACATTCCACATTCGTTTCCTGATGGGAATAATGCTAAAGCCCCCTTCTAAAGGCCAAATGAGTCAAATCACAATACAAGAGGTTTGTGCAAGGCGAGTCTTTTCTGTCACCTTTGCCTTCACTTAGTATGGTAAGTTCATGTCACCCGGCCCTTAACCCAGATTTCTCCATGATGGGACCGTAACATCATCCAGATTGTAGGGGTTAACACTGCTATTTTCAGTAACTTCAGGTCATACTACAATGTCGTGTTGCTATGACTCTGAGATGATTGACAGTTGTAGTTTTGCATGGAGCACAAATACCCCTGTAGCTACATGAGAATGAGAGGTGGCCTTTTACAACTTTAGAGTAGCATCCATAAAACTGAGTTAGTGTACCTCTATAACACCTGCCTATAACATAACCTACATTTTACAGCTATTATAATACAATGCAAAAGCCATGTTTGACCCTAGAAGAACAATGACTACTGACTCAACAAGAATGGTTACATAGACCTCACTTTTACAAAATTAAGCACAAAGGAGCTTATTTAGCAGTAAATGGGTTGAGAACTATAAAGGTACCAAGATCAAAGGCTTCCATGATATCTGATGAAAGAGTAAATTATACTTAGTGAACCTGTCTATCACAAGTTGACTCCATGGGATGAAATCTTGCATAATTATACTCAACAGTGCTGAATGGAAGTATCGTATATCAACACCCTGACCTTGTGCAATTCTGCTTAGCTTAATTCTGCACTCCAATATATCCTTCATTGTTAGATTTCCACACTTGTTATTTTGGTGTTTACAGTATCACTTTACCCCATTGATGCTGGAATGCCATCAGTGGGTCCACTGAGATTTAATTCATTAATTCTGTTTATGCATAGATGGTGATTGTAAAACCATACATGTGTAAACCTGATTCACAATGGAAATGAAAAGAAAATAAATATCAAACAAATAATGATTAATGATAATGACAATGAAAGAGAAAGAGAGTGAGTGAGAGAGGGAGGGGGGAGGGGGAGGGGGAAGGGGAAGGGAGGGGGGAAGGGATGAAGGGGGAGGGGGGGGGAGGGGAGGGGAAGGAAGGAGAAGGGAGGAAGAGAGGGAGGGGGAGGGGAGGAGGGAGGGAGGGAAGGAGGGAAGGGGGAGGAGAGTGAGCGAGTGAGTGAGTGATGGAGAGGAAAGAAGGGAGGGAAGAGAGAGAGGAGAGAGAGAGAGGGAGGGATGGAGGGAAGAGAGAGAGAGAGAGAGAGAGAGGAGAGAGAGAGGAGAGAGAGAGAGAGAGAGAGAGAGAGAGAGAGAGAGAGAGAGAGGAGAGAGAGAGAGAGAGAGAGAGAGAAGAGAAGAGAGAAGAGAGAGAGAGAGAGAAAGAGAGAGAAGAGAGAGAGAGAGAGAGAGAGAGAGAGGAGAGAGAGAGAAGAGAGAGAGAGAGAGAGAGAGAGAGAGAGAGAGAGAGAGAGAGAGAGAGAGAGAGAGAGAGAGAGAGAGAGAGAGAAGAGAGAGAGAAGAAGAGAGAGAGGAGAGAGAGAGAGAGAGAGAGAGAGAGAGAGAGAGAGAGAGAGAGAGAGAGAGAGAGAGAGAGAGAGAGAGAGAGAGAGAGAGAGGAGAGAGAGAGAGAGAGGAGAGAGAGAGAGAGAGAGAGAGAGAGAGAGAGAGAGAGAGAAGAGAGAGAGAGAGAGAGAGAGAGAGAGAGAGAGAGAGAGAGAGAGAGAAGAGAGAGAGAGAGGAGAGAGAGAGAGGAGAGAGAGAGAGAGAGAGAGAAGAGAGGAGAGGGAGAGGGAGAGGGAGAGGGAGAGGGAGAGGGAGAGGGAGAGGGAGAGGAGAGGGAGAGAGGAGAGAGGAGAGAGGAGAGAGGAGAGAGGAGAGGAGAGGAGAGGAGAGAGAGAGAGAGAGAGAGAGAGAGAGAGAGAGAGAGAGAGAGAGAGGAGAGAGAGAGAGAGAGAGGAGAGAGAGAGAGAGAGGGAGGGAGGGAGGAAGGAGGGTAGAGAGAGAAAGGGGGAGGGAGGGGGGAGGGAGGGAGGGAGGGAGGGAGGGAGGGAGGGAGGGAAGGAGCGAGGAGGGAGGGAGGGAGGGAGGGAGGGAGGGAGGGAAGAGCAAGGAGGGAGGAGAGGAGGGAGGTAGGGAGGGAGGGAGGGAGAGGGAGGGAGGGAGGGAGGGAGGGAGGCAGGGAGGAGAGAGACACAGAGAGCAACATCCCTGGATCAAAGATGATGATGAGATAAAGAGGAGAGACAGAAGAAGGTGGGATCAATGAGGAAAAAAATGAAAGAAAATGAAAAAAAAAAAAAGACTTCTTCTGAAATATCAAAGATCAGTTTATCTCTGCACACTGGCTACAAAAAAAAAAAAAATAATTAGTTGTTTTACTAGCCATCTTATTTCATTCTTGGGGTATGGCATATAAAAGTTCCTTTCCATTTCTCCGTTGAACATAAATTACCTTGACTACTCTATTTTCTTCTGCATTTCTGGCTTGAAGCATGGCATTTTAAGTAACAGCAAAACAAAGTGTAAAAAACTAAATTTGCCATGCAGTGGTGCATCTATTACTGAGAGCAGCTAAACACTAGTATCTACAAAAACTCTTCTGATGGGAGGGTAAAGAAAAAAAAATGAAAGCGTTTGGCTCAAGCTCATCTGAAAAGGAAACCAAATTCCCACTTCTTAGCCAATAGCAGTAGCAGCCACAGGGTCAAACAAATGACATAACAACTGCACACTTACTGAAGGTGGCCTCCACATCTACAAGCATGAGTGGAAGATAAAGTCTATCATCTACAGCACTTGGTCAATATTTGAGGCAGGAAATTAATTTGATTAAATCAAGAAAGTATCAGGTGAATAAATAAAAATTATAAATTTCTAATCATTGATGTTCCAAGCTAACTGATCTCATAATTGTGACAATGACTCACATAGCACCCAGAAGTGAATGGCACAAAGAAGCTACATAACATATGCTAATCACAGAACTAAAGAATGCACACATTTAGATAAATGACCTCAAATGCATAACTGGAGCTCCCAACAGTCTTGGAATAATTGCCACATAAAAGATAATCACAGAAATAAATAAATAAATGAAACAAAACAAAAAAAAACATGAAATATCATATCTAACACACACAAGTATTCTGTAGCAAGATTCTTTCCTTTTTGTTTCTGACATCTCTTCCAGATCAGATTCCGTATCTATTCTAGCTGCCTTTCCTACACGTCCCTACACAAGGCAATTTCTGTGTCTTTGAGACTGCCCTCTAGCCATTCCCCTATTCTCACCTTCTTTGGCGAACCAATTTGATTTGGCGTTCCAGTTGAAGATACCCGTCGGTCACTGGTCTTCTGTACAGCTGGTGACTGTCTAAGTGGTGATTCTTGACGACCCTGTGTAGCATTGGGTGCACCTGGGCCTCCTGCTTGTAACTGTGCTTGGTGCCGCGCTAAGAATGCTTGCTCATCCTCAGCCTGAACTTCCACCTCCCGGGCAACAGCCTAGAGGTAATAGAAGATATCAAGAACTGAACTCATATTTCATGCACTGTTTGTTTTCTGAAACAATCTTCTCCAGGGAACTATTCACATTCTTCATTTTTTCAGTATCCCTCTAGAGAGGCAGGATACCAACCTTACGAACCACTTGCGGCTTAACAATGACATCTGTATAGTAATCATCTGGGCTCATTGTGTGCATATTTTCATAAAGGATTGCGATCTTTTTATCGTTGTCCCAACCTGCCGGTCTGCAAAAAAATATAAATAAAAAATAAAAACTATGAAAAGAGTTTCATGTCATTAGATATATTAAATCATATCCCATAAACACAATGATGATACCTTGCAAAAATGTTACTCTTGAAATGTAGACACCATCACAAAGATACAAGATGACGAATAACAAATGAATGTAAAGACTATAACTGATTTCCAAACTTACATAAACACAGCATCTTTTTCAACAACAAGTGCTGGGGTTCTGAAGGGGAAGTTGTAGATTTTATGGACTAGATACTTGTACAACAGATCGCAGTTCTTGTCCTCCTTCACTGAAGTATAGAAAAGAGCTGCACCATACTGAAGGCAGAACTTTCGAATTGACTGCTGAATGAAGTCAAAGTGTTCTTCTTTATAATCAAAGTCCTTTTCTAAAATTGACATATAATCAGTCTGTAAAAAATAAAAAGAAATCTTAAAATCTCAATATGAATATTTTGAGAAAAAACAAAATAAAAAAATTAGAACAGTGACATTATGCCTGTGCAATTCTTTAGAATAGGACCACATAAAGTGACATTATACCTGTGTTTTTAATGCACTGGTGAAGTCCAACAAAAACTCTTCTATGAATTATCACTGAGACAGAGAACTTGGACTGGTCGCTTATTTAATAATAAATTGCCAGGGAGTTTAGCAAGATCTGTCTTGCCAATATATACATAGTGTGGGTTTCTTTGTTTTTGTTGGAGTACCGAGGCCACAGCTCCACTGGACTTTACTACTTGAGAACAGTTCAGTTCTACAGATAATTTTTCCTACCCAAGTTTTGCTTAATTTCCTCTTTATGCCTCAACATATTTTTTCTCTATCTTTGTGCAATCCTATTCTAAACATTTACCAACAAATTTTTATGCTAATCAATGTGCCTTTACATATAACTGCTTGAAATTGGTGTTGAAATAAATCATAGCAAGCCCAGAAGGGCAAGGAGCTAACAAATGCTGAACTGATAAACCAATAAAGATTCTTGTTACTGATATATTTGGATCATAGGACCATGGAAATGCAATCACAACTGCTTCTATTGATATAACAGAATTATTACTGAACTTCACTGAGGAATAAGGGGAAAATGGTATACAAATGGTAAAGACAGGCAGAAAGAAACATTTGTGGATATAACAAACTTATTAGTGTGGAAAAAATAATGCTATGCCAAAGGAGAATTATGTAAAACCAAGTTAGATTAAGGGTAACTACAGAAAAGTCACGTTCACAGTTACATTGAAACAAAAAATAATGAGCAAAGTCTTGCTGACTGGCAATATGCAGTTAGTTTGCACTTATGGAGAGTAAAACATTGTATGTGTACATACAGTACTAGTACCATATAACTGAAAATGTTATTACCCTCACCCAAGTCCATGTAAATAATGCTCTTTTTTCTGTACATCAAATCAATTTTCTCATAACTAAATATAAACTGGAATTTTCTGTCCCTAGAGATCTATCCAGAAATATCTATTGAAGTTTTGTGATCACTGTGTCTAGCTCCTTTCCACTTTCTCTCCTTTTATTTTGCTATCTCTAGAATCAAAGTAACGATCCATCACAAGCACAAGATTAAGTCAAAGAGATGGGTTTATTATTCCTGCTAGTCTCCAGCCCCCCTTTTTACAGGTCATTCTAATAATACATTTCAAATTCCAGAAACATACTGTCCTTGATGACTGCTTAAAAATATATCAATATGCATCCCATGCGGAGATTACAATAATAATTGATTTCTAAAAGCAACAAGAAATTATTGTTCCATAATTCAACCTAAGTTTAAATAACAACAGCCTTTTTAAAGGCCATATGTATTTAAATAACTCCTTTTTTTATAGAAGATAAAGCAAAAGACATAGCTGTGGATTATAACAAAATTATGCCAATATAAGGCAGAACCACTACAATTTTCAACAACAACTGGCTAGGTACCAAGGAGGGTCCCTGTGCTACACACCTTAGTAACTACAACTATAACGTGAAGTCCAAGATTTCTGGTAAGAACATTTTCTGGGAGAGGCAAGACAGGTTCATCGTCGTTCTCCAGGTTTCTTGATGACCGCTTCATGGGAGACCCAGCCTCTAGTTCATCTCCAGGCTCTACGTAGTCTTGCCATAACCGAGCCACTGGCGGCAGAACACATGATATTATTTGGCTGTGGAAGGTAGATTTTACTACGCCACTTCCAAGTGACTGGAAATGACCACAGCATCAATTCTACAACAAATTTTCTCCCTTTGACAACAGATTTTACAAAAAACGTCACAAGAATTTGTTCTGTTTGCTGTTCACTCTATATATTTTAAGAATGAAAGAATGATGAATCTTAACATATCATTGATTAGTAATTTGTTCTCACTTCACTGAAGTGGTAGGCTGTTATGAAAAATAAATGAATGAATCAATGAATATTCAAAATCTCTACAACCAATTTCAGGAATTACTCCTTCCTCGTACACCAACAGAATCTATCACCTGTCTCTATATCATATTCTCTCACAAAGAAATCAAATTGCACAAAAGATCTTGTGAAAAATAAGCAACAATCTGAATAAAGTAAAAAAATCAAAATGTATGAAAATCTTTTAAAATACATAAAAAAAAAATTACCCTCTGTGACTATATATTCCCTTAAATAAACTCTTAATACCAATATGAAATCCAACTTAACACCTGTCTCTAATTATGGACAAATGTGCAACCGCACAGATTCGCTTTGATGTCATTAAAACATTTTCAAGATCACAAACTATATATCTATTTTTGTAATCAAAGGAGCAGTCAACTACAATAAAATGCCATATTTGTGGATAAGATTTGTCACTTCTAGTTAGTAAAAGGGGTTCCATTAGGTTTGGCTTCAGCAGCAGTTTTCATGTGCTATTTGTTACATACTAAGATACACGAAGCTATCAATTTCTTCAGCAACAAAAAAGTAGTAACACAGCCACAAAATACTAGTAATAAGTCATACTGCAACACTAAATCTCAACCTTCTGGGTTACATGTGAAAGCAAAAACACATAAGAGACCTATCTCAAGGAGCTTACTCTTAT
>NW_020868880.1:209337-214337 GCF_003789085.1 Penaeus vannamei
CCTATTTACCCAGTCATTGTTTTTTTTTGGAAAAAAAAAAACTTTCAAACACTATTATCATTACTAATGATAATATCATTATCAATGTTATAATCATTACATAGCATAACAATAGTAATAGTAATACAACAAACTTTTTTTTTTACAAAAACTCAAGGAATGTCAACAGGTGAAATCAGGTTGGCCTATTACCTGACTCATTCAATAAGGCTTTGTGGAGCCAATCATTTATAAACGATAATGATAATGAAAATAGTCAGTAACTATAATAAAAAGAAAAAAAATATACAAAGCCACTGTATATGGTACAAATATACACACTGAGTGTGTCCAGGGATTATTATGTACAGATAATTCTTCAATCTAACATTTAGATTTTGTTTTTTTCTTGTCTGAAATCACATCTCAGAATTGTTTGCAAGCACAATATAAAAAACTCATATCTAATATACATACATATATATAATATATATATATATATATATATATATATATATATATATATATATATATATATGTATATATAATTAGAAAAAGCTATTACTGTCTGTAATCATTTTGGACTTAATATCTCAGTTAACACTTTAGATGTGGAGGGCATGATTACATGCTATGTCCACTGTAATTTTAGTTTATTCATTGTGTTTACACTCAGATGGCTCCACAAGTGCTTAGTCACCAAAGGTCAATTACTAGTTTTACCTATCTCACCTGTTAACGCTTTCCCTAAATCTCTGTAAAGCTTCTTCTATATCATTTCACTAGTCTCATCACTATTAGTATCTTTATGATAATCATGAAAAGTTAATCTTTACAGTATGGATGCACTAAGGGGGGGGGGGGCAAACTGAAAATGATGCATAGAGGACTAAAAGTTGCTGTCCTCGGTACAAGAATTAATTTGCAGACATGAACAGTAATGCCACAAATAAAAGAAAAAGATTGAAGAAAAAGCCACGCATAGCCGTAGCCCACTCCGTACTCCCAAATTTCAGCTCCTATTTTTCTGTGAAGACAATATAGAGCCCCCCATCAACCTCCCCAGGGGACACGCCCAGTCATGGCAATGTAGATTGTTGAATAAATTTTGCAATATGGAGTTGGGAACTTAGTTTCTAGAGAGTGCACCTTACTATAAAGAATTACCGTCATAATGCTAATAACACAAATAACAGAATCAAAATTAATAGCATTAGACATGGACTCTTGGTGACTGAGCACTTAAAGGGGCATCTGTGTGCACCGAAGTTCAAAAAATAATTCCGGGGACATTAAATAAACCCACAGCCATTAGGGTGTGAGAAGCTGTGGCCTTCATGCCTGGTGCTACTGCAAAGAAATAATAAAAATCCACTACCTTAATTCTGAAAAAGTTGCCTAGAGCTCAGGCTAATTTGTTTCCAGATAATAAATCCCTAAGGAAGTCTACAAGTGCTCTATAGCCATAATTTACCTAACAGACACTGGCTGACCACAATCAGAAAGCAAAGAACTGGGGCCATAGCATTGCCAGGTGTAAAGGTCATTTGATTTCAACAAGCATATGTGGGATTACTGTACCTTCATTTCATACAAATTGTTTTATACACAAAATGAAATTAAAGATTAGATATCTAATTTCTAGAAAAGTGATCAATGCAACAAGCAATCTTCGTGGCCTTTGGCACTCCTGAAAAAGCCAACAACTTTGGACAGATTTTGTTTGACAATAATTTGTCTGGGAGCTCTGACTAGTACATACTATGCAAATCATCTCTATTCTCATCTGAATCATCTTACATTGTGCTGTGTTCTTGTTCTAAATTACCCACAACCAGTAATGTGTGACATATGTATTGTTGGATGCAGGAATCCTTTTAAACAATATGTCATCTCATTATTTTCCTTCTGCTTGCATAAAGTTTGCATATACTCAAACTGTCTGCAAATCTTACTTGGCATCCTGGCCAATGATAAGTAGCACCATCCTGACACAACCACTTGTTAGGGATCTCTGTGATGTAAGAGGAGTTTCTGATTCCCAGCTAAAGTGTGGCTTTTCAACAAACTTTGAGAAATACAGGGGATATCTTGGTAAATCTTTCAACGGAAGGTTCTGACGAGCATTCTAAATCACACATGGGAGAGGGGGAAGCTATAGCAGAAGCAGAACACAAGATATAACAATCAGAACCAAAAAGACACTAAATGAAATGGATGCTAGGATACTGCTGGCCGTAATAAGACAACAATTACATGGAAGTGTGGTAAGTACAAGAAATCTGAATCATGTCACAATCTTGTATAAACCTACATGTTCATTGAAACATTCCAATGATAAGAGATACGAATGACACCAAAGAGAACCCACCAAAACACTGTGACATCATAAAAAACAAAGCCCTAAATAGAATGAATGGACAAGAGGTCTTTTACAGTTGAAGTCCAGGTTCCAGAGGGCAGCCTCACCACAGACTAACAAGAGGTACCACTCCTGCAGCCAGCCTTTGGGCCTGCATCTCGTCTTGCAAGAAAGAGAGCCCCCACTACGCCGCAGCACTGAAAGTCGCCATAAAAAACAGTCGTGCCTTTAATTCTAATGAGCAACAACTTGAAACAAGATCTCCTTTTTCCCTTCGTCATCATCAGTCAATAAAGGACTTTCCGGCCGTTCTAATTGGCCTTGCACTATTGTTTCGCGTGTTTAATGAGAAAAGCGCCGCAATTCGCCTTCCACACCTTACCACGAAAGAAAAATCCGCCCAAATCATACTCAGATGTTTCAAAACGGCTGGAATGTCACCAAGAGCCGCTCCCACCCGCCTTTGTTCGCGCTCGTCTTCGCTTGTCTCGCGCCTCCCGCGCCCTTAAGTTTGTCAGCGAGGAAGCCAGAACTTCTAATTTACTTACCAAAGGTTCTCCTTCTCCTCTGCCTTCTCTTTCCGGAGGTCGGAAAGCCCCGAGAGGGCTGACCTTTCCCCATTGAGCGCCATGTTGTCATGACCAAAACTTCGTTCCAATCATGTCGGATTTACAACAGATACTATAGACGAATGAATCGGCATCGATAGAGGATCACAGAAACAAATGCATGGTGACAAAAGACAATCGCATTCTTTCTTTTCGTCTATAAGCTATTCAAATGCTTTTCTAACACTTTATATAAATATATCATATACCTTATTGTTTGCAAGATAGTATAACTCGCATTAATACAGAAAAGTCTTTGTAAATAAAAGTTTCTGGTCGTTTTTAACGCTTTAACGCGCGACGTCTTTAGACATTTTGCATACGAAAACTCACAGAGTTGAGAGATAAATTGAAATTAACCGAAATCCCTATTTCTCCAAAAGACAATGTCGTCCCCGTCAGGAATGACGTCATCCGCCTCAGGGTGAGTCACTCCGGCCGCCACCGCTGCCGTCACCTGTGCGACGACTCACGAAGGCGTTGCTTCCGCCGCCCTCAACCTCGGGGACCCGGCATTATTAGGCCTTCAGGCACAGCACACGACAAGCACGAGGCCAAGGTCCTCAAGCCGGGAGCGGCCAGATATCGTGCTTGCAAAGCGATTTAATGTTGCATTTTTTAAGTCGACGAGATTTCAATATTTGAATGCATGTTACTATATCATCTTAGTTAAAAGTTTTTACCCTAATAATTAGTTTTGATTCTTATAGCAAATAATTTAGCTGTTAATTGTAATAATTTCCTCTTTTCACGGTAAATAGATACGCAGAAAAAAGGAAGAATGACAAGAGAAAAAAATAACGCCAATAATGATTGCAGCGTCACATACAATTTTACCTCTCCACATACAAGAGGAATTGTTCTTATGAATCAACCCTCAGTGGAGTATCATCTTGGGCAAAGCAAGTACAGAGAGCGAGTCACGTGGAGGTGTGTCAGTGTCCGGGGTGGAAGGGGGGGGGAAGGGGCGTGGGTGTGCGTATGTTCATGTGCGTATGTGTGAGCAGCGACCAGCCTGGGAGCGTATGCAGCTTCTCCGTGCGAAAAATGAAAATAAATCTCATTTATTTATTTAGAAAAATCGATAGTACTGGTTTACAGGCTTATGAAACTCAGCAGTAGAGTACCGTTCTTTGGCGGAGTCAGTTAAGTACGCGATCAAGCATGACGGGGTTTCCGCACTTTTGCTTGTTTTTCCGCCTTACTGATTCTCTGCTCGGGTCGACGAAACTGACCTCTAGATACATGAAACTCTGCCATTTCTCATCATAAGATTTCTAGATTGCTCCCGCCCTTGCTGCGACACAGTGTTTCAGTCATGGGACGCTGAGGGCGGAGCTGCGCCTCCCGGCAGGGCCTCCGCCGGGCTGTCCTCCTCGCCGATCGGGAAGGAGCGCCGCGCCGCCACTTCCGGAACGGCGCTTCTGCGAATGGTACCTGACCTGCGGGAGACCGGATCAGCGGCTTAATTTGTGACCGGTGGAGAGGATGACAGGTGTAAAAGTGTAACCAGAGAAAACGTGTCTCTCTCTCTCTCTCTCTCTCTCTCTCTCTCTCTCTCTCTCTCTCTCTCTCTCTCTCTCTCTCTCTCTCTCTCTCTCTCTCTCTCTCTCTCTCTCATTTTTTCGAGGATGTGGGCAAACATTCGACTCAAACAAGGCTATGTATCGTTATTTATTGGAACTAAGTGATGAATTTGAAAATCATGCTCAAAGTTGCTGCCCAAACTATCTAACAGTAATTTTTTTAGGCTAATATTAATTCTTACGTGTCTTTCTATTATCTCTTGCTGAAGTGTTGATAATAAGCACCAAAATCGATTCCCATGAAGCTTCTCAATAAAGCGATGTCTGGACGGCATTGTTATTAGGTTAACACTCCTCAAAAGAAACATAAACATCATTACTCAACAGAATACACCACAAAATCTTGTTGACGCCTACATTCGGTTATTCTGTTGGTAACCAGCACTAGCAAATGTAAGTCAGAGTAATTGGAAGATTGTTAAGAGAATAAAAGTGCTGTGAACGTTTCTAACGTTTTGCGTGTCA
>NW_020868880.1:223905-228905 GCF_003789085.1 Penaeus vannamei
TTACACACACATACACCACAGACACACACCACACACTTCACACACACACACACACACACATATTATGTATATTATGGTGTATGTGTGTCTGTGTATAATCATCAATTTATTCTCTTTCTCTTTAGGCATTAGTATGTTGGATTATTTAACATTATTGTTATAATGAACAAATCTTCTATTACAAAGCAAAACTTCAGGAAAAGTATGAATTATGTTCAGTGTGACAAAAATATTAAGGAAAAAAATAAAATAAAAATCAGAATGAGAGATTAACCAATGCAAGAAGCTTAATTTATGTTCAATATTATTTAGAATGCAGACATAAATCTGATACATAAATCGTTAGAAAAGGGAACAAAAAACAAGAAATAAGATATGCTTCTATGTGTGAGAAAAGGAACAAGAAAAAGAAAAAGAGACTCTAAAACACATAGCGTGCACATGACACTACAATGCTGCAAATAGAATTCACAAAAGTAATTACAGTCCATTTAGGTAGAAAAGACCTCTGATTAGGCCTTCGCAATAACCCTACCTTGAATACTCACAACACCAACGCTATATACAAACCACAGCAACACTATAAATAGATCACAACACTAACACAATGTATATATGAATGAAAGGCAATGAAAAAGAGTAACGATTAGAATGTATCGCTCATGCTTAGACTCTCTCTAAAGCTGCCCAATCCTTGCCTGGTAAAAGTCTCTCTCCTTTATGCATATCTGAAGAATATATCAAGATGATTAAAAGACCGTCATTCTAGGAGTGTTGATATAAATGTCATTTGCATAAAATCACGTCAGAATCAGAATTATATATATATATATATATATATATATATATATATATATATATATATATATATATATACATATTGACATCACCGTAACAAATACATAAAATTGATTTGCTGTACTGTAGGAAATAACAAATCTATCAAAAGTTCTTTCACATATGCCTCTCAAATACAGATACCTGACCCCATGACGACCTCAAGGGATGATTAAAAAGGCGGATGGCAATCGTCAGAAAGCCTTTTGTGACTCACGTAGGTAGGCATGGAATCAATGTAGAATTCTGTCATCAAGAGACACGAAACATTTCGTGTTTACTGACCTAGTGTGCAGTAGTTCAATTTAATGCTTTTCACTCATTCTCAAGAAGTGCAAATGAGCCAATAGTTCGTAAAGATGATAAGACAACAAGGGCAGAAATCAAATTTAGTTGTTGTTTTTTTCGCTGACAAGAAACTCTCGTTATACTATTGAGTCGTTTTTTTTATTTTTTATTATTATTATTATTATTATTTTTTTTTTTGCGACACTTTTCCGGGCCGATCGCGACAGCAACCTTGCCGATGCTTCTACGCTGTTGTCACAGGCTCCACCCCCATTCCCAGGAATCGTACTCGAGTTGACGAATCTGATATTTTTAAATTGTATTAATTAACAAGCTACTGTTTTACTGAGGTAACATTGAGAAATAACAATAAAACACAAGTTGTTAGTTATCAACATCTTAAAATTACAAATCAAACGACGGAAAACTATCGATATCAGTTGAAAATGTGCGGGCCCCGAGCGCCTCCCATCATACTTTTTCCTTCGTCTATCGACACCAGTTTCGAAGATCACATTTCTTTAAATATTTTGAAAATGACACTATTTACTAACTGATATTCAATACATTTAAAAGCATATTTAAGTTTATATCTGCATATGCAATTATACATATATAATAAGTAAAATGATTATGAAGAACCTAATATAAATTTTCTTAATATTCTTTTAACCATTCGAACACATTCTGTAAATAAAACACGAGATATACTTTCCCCGTTTATTATTCGTATGAACACTTTTTGGAGGCCTGAAAATGCCAAGATTAAGCATAAAAAAAGAAAAAAGGCCTTATATCTCTCTGAACACGTGAGGGAATCGCGTTTCAGTTGACGGCTGAAATGAAAAACGTGTCCAGAAGTGAAACTATGTATTTATGTGGATATAAACCATCGATTTATATTACAGAATATTAATTTTGCTGGTTGTGATTGTTACTTTAAAATAGAAACATTCTTGTATGTGTGAAATATATGTAAAATAATTTAAATTTTTACTAATTTCCTCTGTAAATATTTATACAACTCATATACTCGGTAATAAAATATACGCCCGCCACTTTTCACCCTATCATTCGACTTCCCAACACCAAACAGGAGGTAATGGAAATATTATAGTTATCCCTATACAATGTATTGACTGTTGATCCCGTTTTCTGTGATTGCGTGCGGCTTCATCGGCATCATTGGTTCTCAGGCAGCGTCCAATAGTTGATATAATCAAATACTTATAAGTAATCAAAGCTGTCCATGTGTGAGTGGGCGATTGCTGTGCTGATTGCTGGGATTCTGGGACACGGGAATGTCATATTTATGTTTCTTCGATCAAAGTCAAACATTATAGGAGTGTGTAGCACAGTCATGAACACTTAAACACATCTTAACAACTTAACACACACACTTACACACACACACACACACACACACACACACACACACACACACACACCCATATATATAACATACCCTATATACACACACCACATACATACATACATGTTATATATATATATACTATATATATATATATATATATGTCATATATAAATATATATATTATATATATATATATATATAATATATATAATATTATTATATTAATATATTATATATATATATATATATATATATAATTATATATATTAATCACACACTTATTCCCTCCTTTGATATCCCCCCCCCTTCTTTTCTTCTCTAATTTTCTCATACATACACATAATATAGTGTACTCTGAGATACATCTAATTCTATTCTATTCTTACCATACAATATCTCCTCATCAGGAGTAATGCCTACTTTTAATTATTTTCTCATATGTGCCCTTATCGGTTTCTATGTATGCATTTGAATTACCCTGTTTTTTTTATTACACTATTGTATATAGATTTAATGTCAAATCTGTTTGGAATGTTGGCATTTATAGTGTTTTTGTGTGTTCGTTCTCTTTAGTTTGAGAAGTTTTTATTTTATTTTTCTTAATTTGATAACCCTTGTTATTTGATACTTTTTTATAATTTTATATGCAGTCTTTATGTGATATACACTGAAGGTGAAATTAAACATAAACAAGGCAATCCACCATCAGGATCAGAGAGCCTCGCTAATAACCTCAGGGCTTGCTCGTCACAATATATATATATGTATATACATAAATTCATATGTATATATGACTCTATATCTATCTATCCATCCATCAATCTACCTATATATTTATGCATATATATATGCAAATATATAAATATGTATATATTCATGTATATATATATGTGTGTGTGTGTGTGTCTGTATGTACGAGTATATGTATATATTTATATGTATATACATACACAGCTATGTATACACATAGGGTATGTGTATATATGTGTCTTTGTGTGTTCAAGTATACACAAACGTACACGCACACATATATTTATACATACATACATATAAATTTATGAATAGAAAAAAACACAATACCGTGTGGTTAAATGGTAGAAAAACCCACAATGCACAAACTAGATTTATTGAGGAAAGTGAGACAACAGTTTCGGAATCGTCCTCGATTCCATCTTCGGCTCTGAGGAGGCAAGGGAGAGAAAGCGGTAAAAGAGGGAAAGGAGGAGAGATGCGGGTGTGTCTATGAGACGGGTGACCGGCATAAGGGAGGAGACGGAGGATGTGGGAAGCGAGGAGGCTGTCGGCAGGAGAAAAACTGCTGTTCAAGTTGAAATTGGGCAGCAGCTTAATCAGAGAAGATTCCACCAGTCTGCGGGCATGGACATCAGCGGAAAGGAAGAGAATGCGTGCTGTTTTCCAGTCCATCTGATGGCCAGTGTCCAACTGATGGCAGAAGAGGGCGTTGTTGCTATGTCCCCTGGATACAGCGTACTTATGTTGAGACAGACGCTTAGTAAGACTGGCGCCTGTTTCACCAAAATACTGCTTATCACAGGAGGCACACGGAACAGCATAGGTGCCCACCTTCGAGGTAGAGGGAGGGCAGGTGTGAACCAGGTTACGGCGGAGAGTATTCACCTGGCGAAAGGAGAGTCTGCAGTTGAGAGACTGCAGGGGCCGACGGAGGGAGTAGATCTCCTCAGTGTAAGGCAGGCTGAGGACAGGCAGGTGAGGAGACTCATTGGGAGGGGAGTCATGGTAGAAGGTACGCCGCGCCCTGGATAACGCGACGTCAAGGACATGGCGAGGGTAGCCCAGTTTGGAGAACGAACGACGAAGGAAGTCGATCTCTCCATCCAGGTACTGGGGGTCACAGATGCGGAGGGCACGAAGAAACAGCGAGGTGGCAACCCGTCTCTTCACATGCAGTGGATGGTACGAGAAGTGTATGTACATACCACTGTGTATAGGTTTTCTGTATATAGAAAAGGAGAAATGATCATCAGAGCGATGGACAAGAGTGCAAGAAAGGGAGCTTGTCGTCAACCTCCCATTCCACCTTGAAGCGGATGGAAGGAGAGAGAGAATTCAGCTGCGACAGGAAATCAGGAAACAGGGCAGGGTCATGGGGCCAGAGGGCGAAGACGTCGTCGACATATCTCAGCCACATGGAAGGACGAGGGGAGAGGAAGGGAGAGCTCCGACTCGAAGTCCATGTACAGGTTAGCCAGAAGGGGAGAGAGGAGAGCCCATGGTAACACCGAACGTCTGTGAGTAGAAACGACCCTCAAAGGAGAAGGAATTCGACTCCACACACAGACGAATCAGCTGGAGGAAGATTTCGGTGGGAAGAGGAAGACAAGGATCCTCGGCAGGGAGCTTCCTCTGAAAGAAAGCGAGGACGTCATCAAGCGGGACCTTGGTGAACAGTCGACATCCAGGCTCAGCATGGACGCCGGCGGGACACCGCGGACACGGGGAGATAAAGTCCTGTGAATGG
>NW_020868880.1:233905-236405 GCF_003789085.1 Penaeus vannamei
TGTAGAAAAGTACAGATAATAGACCAAAGGGAAAGAGGATATTAGAGAAATAAATACATAATCAGTGCCATAGACCCGTACAGTGAGGTAAACTTTTCAACTGACTGGAAAGGGGCTGCCAAAGAAAACGTAGCCAGACTATGTAAATGATCTATTACTTGCAGACACAGTTACAAATGCCTTATTCCTACAAAAAGATAAAAATGAAAACCGTATTTTCAGTAGTTTGTTAAATTTTAAATAAGACTCAAAATGACTCAATTTTGCAGCCACATCAGTATCGCTTAATAAATCCACAGGAATACGAGAAGCAAAAGGAAGGAATGGATGCACACAAGGGCTTCAAGGCAGACGCCTTTTTGATGACTTCACATGAACACTTGTTTTATTGTGAAAATACCTTTCTATTATGTTCGATGTATTTTGTTAATTTATCCTTATCTTTATTCAGATGGGTGCTACTTAACGACTGTGTATATAGTCATGTAGTCCAGTGTCTCTCCTCTTGTGATGTGAATGTATATCCTTATTTCACTTTTTATGCATTTAGATATACAAATGCACGTAAATACCCATTCTGTGTAACATATAATTATGCTGCTTCAAATTATTATATTCTCATGTTTCTGGCAAATGATGTGAGACTGAGACATTATAGAATTCAAAACTTTCCAATTAATTCTAGTTAGATGTATTGGAACTTTTTACCAACTAAGATTTCCAACTGAAAGTTTGTGGGCCACAATATTACAAGAAAGTTGCCGAAGATGAGGATATAACTTGACTGATGAATGAGATATGAGTCACAAGAACTGAACAATTGCACACTCTGTGGACCAACCTAAAATATCTTACGTCCCTTCCACATTGTTGGGTCCCAGGCAAGCCAAACAATTTTCATGGTTTTGGGAAAAAAATATTACTCATTTTGTTATTGGGGCAGCTAGTTTTTTTTTGCAATATTCAATTTCAGAAGATAATGGTCCAAAAGGTAAAATAGGCTGATTTTACAATTTTTCTTCTTTATCCTCGCTTATGTTATGCCTAATTGGCATATAGTAGGAAGTGCCCAAGACCTCTCTGTTCCTAGATTTTAAGTTCCTGGCTCCTTGTTAACCCTCCTTTTTGGGGCTTAAAAACAAAAATTTGTTGGTTTTGGCAAGTTGCCATAAAACCCTAATGTTCCCTACCCAACAAAACACGCTCCTTTACGTGCCCTTTGCAATGAGTGGTCGATCATCTCTATCTCTTTCCATTCTTGAGGGATCCTGCTTCTTGTTGGTTCCCTGGGACAGTGGCCAGTACAGTGATAATGCATTAAATTCTTGTTATTGTCTGCAACTCAGCTTGTACTAGACTTACTTCAATATTCGGAATTGTAGTAACAGATCAAGGAACGGGATTCATTACAAGCCTTATACCTTCACCCCAGACGTTTTTCTTTTCTTTTTTCTTTCTTCCTGTTGCTCCATTTTTTTTTTTTTTTTTTTTTGAGAAAATCCGAGAAGCAACAAATGAAATTGGTGTGGCTTTGTGCACTATTCACGCTATGTATTTTATATATGGCAAAGAAATATAGTGTTTCTGTTGTGTAAAATTAAGCTTCCGAGAGATAGGGAAACAATATTATCATTTATAGAAAATTAGACAACTTTTTCTGTCAAGAGTCACTAACAAGCTGGAAAATGTATAGCTCTTTGGTGTTAAGAAATTGGAATAAAAAAAATAAAAGCCATCATGAAGTTTTATTATAGTCTGATATTGTGTACAACCTTTTTGGTAATTGCCATAAATCACATACATATAGTACAGGCTAATGCATGTACTATAGTTTCTAGTTACTAAATGCAACAAGAAATTAAGACGTTTGTTCATGTCAAGGTTAGCATTGTACCACGTCAAACACTAGATAGATATTCAAGTATAGGCCTACAAGTCACACACACACACACATATACAATATATATATGTATATATATATATATATTATATATATATATATATAATATATATATATATATATATATATATGTGTGTGTGTGTGTGTGTGTGTGTGTGTGTGTGTGTGTGTGTGTGTGTGGTGTGTGTGTATGTGTTGTATATAAGATTGGCCTTGGACTGAACAATCAGCTTCTTTAGCGCTTCATTTACGTTGTTGATATTGCTAGATCTTGCCTCTTTTGGGGGCTAAGGTTGGGCTACTATAAGGCATTAATGTCCTTATCACTGAGAAAGCTTGCAACGGTCTTGGATCTGTGGGTAGCGGCATTATCATGCATAAAAATATCACACTCATGAATGTCCCAAATGATTTTCTGAAACAGTGATGTAATAGTTTTCCTTCGTAGTTACATTCTTGGGAATGAAGTGTAGTCCTCCTTTGCCCTTGTTTACATTGAAGCAGCCTAGAGAATCACACTCTCAGGGCGTTTCAAAGTCCTAACCGTAAATTTCGGGTCATACCCTGACTTCGTACACGAACGACGCACGGTCTTTGAAC
>NW_020868880.1:241405-246405 GCF_003789085.1 Penaeus vannamei
CATTAAATTCTTGTTTTTGTCTGCAACTCAGCTTGTACCAGGCTTACTTCAATATAACTTAGCACATGTATAGGTGTATTCAAGGCCTTTCTTATCATAAGTTTTCTAGTTACTAGCCCTTCGTCAACTATGCTTTTGAGGCTAAAAACTAAAAAAGAAAAAAATGCATTTTTGGCAAAATAAAAAATTACTTAGATAGTCACTATACCGACATGACCCACTCCTTCTTGAGACCTTTCCAACGAGTGATCAATCAACTTTCTATCTGGTTCCGTTCTTGAAAGATTTGTGTCCAAAAGAGGTACCACTGTATGTATATGTATCCAACCTTAGGCGATTTGGGTCCCCTCTATATCTCACCTTCTACAGCACCGATTCCAAAGGGGCTTGTCAAGCACACCTAGGCCCCAAACAGCCAAGTTTCTAGCTGGTCGGGAAACCCGTTTGGTAGAGCCCCGAAAACTCGCTAAGTTGCATTTGTGTATTATCGCACTGGCCCGTAGTGTCAGACGGCGATTCTTATATGTTGTTTTACGTACATTTGGGTTGTGTCTGCTTGCGAATGGATTGGAGCTTGTTGGCGGGAGGACTTCCCCTGCACCCCCCTTCTGTGGAGAGATTTTTGTTTTGGAGGGGGCATCCCCGCACTCCCGCTTTTGAGATTTGGGTGATATAGTTTGGGTTGTTGGGTCTCCGGGGCACTGGCAAGAGTAGTGATCGAGATAGTTTGAGTGTGAATTAGCATTTCAATTAATTCCGTTCCTCTGCCACACCCCTTGCACACTTTCTACTATATCTTTTCTGTTTACTGTTACATACATACGTATGTGATTCCCTTATAAATCAATACAATTCTTTTTCTTCGGATGTATTTCATTTAGGTTTCATCGCTATGTAAGGGCAACTGTTATCACTTTTTTCAATCGGATTTGCCGCTTCAATTTTTTGCATTAAAAATATAATAAGGCCAGACTACTACAGGTTTTGCTTTCGCAAACCTGTAAATATTGCCACTATTCGAGGCACTTTCTGCCGGAACCCAATCATAGAGCGGCTTAAGAGTCACATGTTAGAAGACAACCAATCAGGAAGCGTCTTATCTTACAAAACAATATAGCTCCTGAAAAGGCTTTGTTGTGTGCTGGTGTGCGCCACTCTAAAATCTAGAACTAAACTAAACTTGTAGTTTTAAAATACTAGTTTACTTTAGTTGTAGAGTGATTTATAAAGCATGTAGACAGGGAGCAGATCGATGTTTTCTTTGTAAAGCCTAAATTTGAATGGCAAAGAAGATAACAAAATGCCAGTGGAAAGGGACCCGACGCAGAAAACTTTTGTTAAAAGAGTTCTTTGTTTTGGTTACGTTTTTTTTTTTTTTTTTTTTTTTTTATAATGCTGCTAGTGGAAAGGGACCCAACGCAGAAAACTTTTGCTAAACGAGTTCTTTGTTTTTGGTTACTGGTTGTTTGTTTTATAATGTTACTGGTTTATTAAATTTTGGATTGACATCATTCAAAACAAAAATCACAATAATAGTAATAAACTCAGCACACGTAGATTCAAGTAAAAAACAAATTTCTTTATTCGGAATTGTAGTAACAGATCAAGGAACGGGATTCATTACAAGCCTTATACCTTCACCCAACACGTGTTTTTTTCTTTCTTTCTTCCTTCCATTTTTTTTCTGAGAAAATCCGAGAAGCAACAAATGAAATTGGTATGGTCTTGTGCGCTATTCACTCACGGTATGTATTTTATATATGGCAAAGAAATCTAGTGTTTCTGGTGTGTAAAATTAAGCTTCCGAGATGTAGGGAAACAGCATTGTCCTTTATAGAAAATTAGACAACTTTTTCTGTCAAGAGTCACTAACAAGCTAGAGGATTTATAGCTCTTTGGTGTTAAGAAATTGGAATAAAAAAATGAAAGCCATCATGAAGTTTTATTATAGTCTGATATTGTGTACAACTTTTTTAGTAATTGCCATAAATCACATGCATATAGTACAGGCTAATGCATGTACTGTAGTTTCTAGTTACTAAATGCAACAAGAAATTAAGACACATGATAAGGTTAGCATTGTACCGCATCAGACACTAGACAGATGATCAAATATGGGCCTATATGTCACACGCACACACACACACATATATATATATATGTAAATATTTGTATATATATTATATATATATATATATATATATTATATATATATATATATTTATATACAATACTATGATATATATATATATATTATATATATAATATATATATATATATATATATATATATATATATATATATATATATATATATATATATATATATATATATATATATATATATTATATATATATTATATATATATATATATTATATATATATATATATATATATATACACATATTTATATACAGTATATAAATGTATATATATGTATATATACATACATATATATGCACACACACACGCACACACATATACAATGCCGGCAAAAAAAAAAAAGATACATTGATGATGACCGTAAACATTTAACCATTCATGAGTCCTATTGAGGATATTTTCCTTAAGCCATTGCTTTAGTATGTTGTCCTTATACTTGATAACTGCCTGCAGTCGTCTGGCCTTGGATTGAACAAAGTTTCTGAAGTCTGTGGGGTCCATGATCCCCCACAGCTTCTTTAATCCTTCATTTACGTTAATATTGCTACCTTGTTTTTTCGTGGTCTTTCAGGGACTCTCTTTGGGGCTAAGGTTGGGTCACAATAAGACATTAATGTTCTTGTCACTGAGAAAGTTTGCAACGGTCTTGGATCTGTGGGTAGGGGCATTATCATGCATAAAAATATCACTCATGAATATCCCAAATGATTTTCTGAAACAGTGATGTAATAGCTTTCCTTCGTAGTTATGCAGTCCTCCTTTGTCCTTGTTTACACTGAAGCAGCCTACAGAATCACACTCTCAGGGTATTTCCAGGTCCTAATTGTAAATTTCGGGTCATACCCTGACTTTGTACTCGGAGGATGCACGGTTTTTGAACTTCCCCCAGCCACACGAACAGAGCTCTCACCCGTAAATATCACTTTTTCCAATTGTTAGAGGTCCCATCTTGATATTTCTTTCGAAAATTAAGCCTCTTCTTCATTACTTCTGTGACCATTGGCTTCTTAGCAGCACGACGACTTGGTTGACTCACGACCTTCTGCAGCCACTGGAGAATAGTTAACATTGCCACCTTCTGGAGAAGCTCATTCGTGCGTGAAGCAGCGGCTATAGCAGGATCTGATAGCACTTCATGCTTCAGTATCTTGTGTGTCCTTGGTGACGTCTTCTTGGATGCGCCAGAGCACACCTTCCTCTGCGACTGACAATGGTATAGCAGTCTCAGGTGACAAATAGCCTTTCTTGCCACCCTCAGATCTTAGGCTACAGTGATCACCAACACTCCTTTCTGTAGCAGAATCAAGGTAAAGGCGTTTGCAACATCTTCCAATCCCCTCTGTTCGTGGCATTCTAGTTATAGGACCTCCAGCATGCTAAAGAAGTGAAAACCCGGGCCGGCTGGGGCGACATGAATTTAACCTTTTAACAGCTCAAAAAGCCCGCCGAAAGCCGGCCGAGCGGTGAGCACAGGCGAGAGGCAGGCTGAAGCCGAGAAGTCATCGCACACACACACACACACACACACACACACACACACACACACACACACACACACACACATATATATATATAATATATATTATATATATATATATATATATATATATATATATGTATGTATGTATGTATGCATATACGTATATATACATGTACACACACACATATATGTTTCCAGTATGTATATATATATATATATATATAATATATATATATATATATATATATATATATATATATATATATATATATATATGTATGTATAGTTACATACTGAAAATATCTTGCGTGACTTAGTCGAGAACGTAAACATAGACCCAGACCTCAGCGAGAACGAGATATGCAGGGCTCGTGCCGTTTCGCTTGATGCTAATGTACCTGCCTGACACGCCTTCGCTGCTAGAGAAAACCACTGGCTCCTGTGAGGAAGGAGGCCCAGCGAATGTCCCCAGTAAGGCCCATGAGCTGAAGTCACTGCTCGTGTCACTGTACTGGCTGCTGTCAAATTCCAATCCCACACGGATCTGCCCAAAAGATAACCAACAATTAGTACATCTCTTGGAGCAGAGATAGGCTCCTATAATATTAAGGATTCATACATGGCATGTGTGGCTGCAGAATTATTCCCCGCCATTGAGTTCTTACGTGTGATTTGCTAAAATGACGAGGGTGAATCACACTTTCAGTGCAGGACAGGAGGAAATCCATAGCCAGGGATATATCAGAGAGGGATAGAGAAGGGGGAAGGGGGGAGGGAGAGAATGAGAGAGAGGAAGGAAGAAAAGAAGAGAGGGATAGAGAGAGAGAAAGAGAAACAAGCGGGAAGACAGTAAAGGTAAAGAGAAAGAAATAGTAACGAAAAGAAAGAAAAAAGAAAATGCCTGATAGCAGACTAACACAGTTAAGTAGAGGAAGAGAGTTTCTTCTTTCCCCAAACATTTTGAAGCCCTGTCCACACATGGCTTTAAAACAGCTACATCCATCACAAAAGGTACATACGTCAATAGACCTGAAGTGAGTGGTGTGACCGCCGTTCGGCTTAACATGCACTGCGCTCACCAGGTGGCAGGCTTGGAGGTCCACCACCCACCAAGGGTTAGATAAGGTTGGGTGTGAGTGGTAGTAGGAAGGGGAAACCACCGACCCGTCCACTGCCAAACCTGGAATTAGGTTCTGAGGGCTGCAACAAAGGCCATGCAAGGTGGGAGGTATAGTTAGGTACATGAAAATGATAGACAGTAGGCTATGGAATGATTCACGAACATACAAATGTATCACTGTCTGTATTAAGCAATGCAACTCTTATCCAGTCACCAGAACTATACAGTTGTGAACAT
>NW_020868880.1:251405-253905 GCF_003789085.1 Penaeus vannamei
AGATCCAGACGTAAGCTACGAGGACGTCAGTACGAGCACAAAGCCGAGAAGGACCTCGACGTAGGCTACACCGGGATGAAGCCTACGAGGAAGTCTGGATGATCCAAAGTCGAGAACCTAAGCAAGATCTTCAAAGACGTATGGACATCAAGGACGGATCTAAGTTAAGAACATGTGGACAAGATGACCAGGAGACTGGGTTCAATGTTGAGGCAAATCACATGGCGCTTCGAGGGCGAGGCGTGAGTAGGTGGCCGAGCAACTTATCAGATTGCATAATATAATGTATCATGCTAGCTCACAGACCACGTGGGTTCCTCATGTGCACTACAAGGCTTGTGTACATGCGTGGGTCGCCCTCATGCGGCCTAACGCTTGTCCACCTGTACCTAAAATAACCTAAGCCAGCCTAGGTCGCAAATGACCATATATGAGGTTAGTGCAGGTCTCACTAAACTCATTCAAGTCAGAGAAACTGCCTGACCTGCAGGCCTCTGCTCACCCTCCGCCTGCCTGCGCCCTCGCTAGGACTTGCTGCGGGCACCACCGACGCTGCTGTCTCGTATCATGTTTAGTTCTACTCGTGTGTAAACTCAAGAGTCAGCCGTATCCAGTATATTACTCTGCCCCACCAGACAATTAAAGTATAAGGTTAATAACCTTTTATACGTCGACTCTCCTCACCTAATTATTATCTTTTCTCATTGGAAATATTTTCGGTAATTCATAAAATTCAAAATGAGACTCAATTTTGCAGTAATTCACTGTTATCGCTTAATAAATTCATAGAAATACAAGAAGCAAAAGGAAGGAATGGAGGCATAAAAGGCATAATACCTCCGAAATGGCGGACGCCAAATTAATGGCGTCACGTGAACACTATTGTTTTTTATAGTGAAAATACGTTTCAGATGGGTGTATTACTGCAATGTTTGTTTATGTAATCATGTATTCCTGTGACTTGGATGTATACCTTTGTTATTTTGCTATTTACCCATTTAGATATAGAAATGCATGTAACTACACGTTCTGTATGATAACATGTATTTCTGCAGCTTTAGATTACTATATTTTCATGTTTCTGGCAAATCCGTCCCAATTTTCTTTTAAGTGTACGAGGAATTGCGATAGTTTGAGTGCGAATTACCATTTCAATTTCTTTCTTCTGCCACCCCTCCTTGCACACTTTACTATATCTTTTCGGTTTACCGTTACATACATACGTCTGATTGTTTTATATGATATTAATACAATTCTGTTACTTCTGATGTTTTATTTGCCTTTCATTGATACGTGAGGGCAACTGTTATAACATTCTTTTAAACCTTGTGCTTTTTTCACCCTATGTATTTGATATATGGCAAAGAAATAAAGAATTTCTGGTATGTAAAATCCAGCTCCTGAGACCGGGAAACAGCATTAACCTAAGCGGAACAAAGAAATCAAACCATTTTTTTCTGGCTGTTGGAACTGACAAACTAGAGGAAGTGTAGTTCTTACAGGTTAAGAGAAGGGAATTAAAAAAAATAATAATAAAGGCCATCATAAATTTATATTATAGTTTGATATTTTTTACTAGCTTTTTCGGAAATTGCCATATATCATATACATATAATACAGGTACTATAGTATCTAGTGACTAAATCCACCAAAAAATGAATTAAGAAACATTGTCATGTAAAAAGTTAGCAATGAAACACCCCAAACACTAGATATATGATGAAGTATAGGCCTATATGTTAAAGCAAGCAGCTAAAAATATTCGTCTTTGGATGAAGGCTCGTTCATGTGGCAAACTCCATTCTGCCTCCTGTATTTGAATTTTGTACCGCTTTGTGTCCGTGTATGTTTTTTTGTTCCAGCTCATAGAGAGATACTCATTTCCTCATTTCCTCTTTGCTGTTGCAGATACTATGATGGAATACTGAGATCTTGCCAGAGTGTCTGCCTGCCTGACTCAGCTATCCTTCCTCCATTAAATCCGATATATATATATATATATATATATATATATATATATATATATATATATATGTATATATAATGTGTGTGTGTGTGTGTGTGTGTGAATATGCATATAATCATATAGACGTCCATACGCCTTTCTCTCTCTCTGTCGCACACACACACACACACAAACACCACACACACACACACACACACACAACACACACACACACACACACACACACACATATATATATATATAAGTGTGTGTGTAATACATAAATAGTGGCCTACTGACGGTCACTTAGATATTGTCAGGGTAAAGCACAGATCCATTGCAGGCTTAGCTGTGTAGATAACCATACACCTTGACCTCGTTGAGAATAAGGTAAGGTTCGACGGTCGCAAGTCGCTGGATGCTTATGTACCTGGCAAAGACACCTCCACTGCTGGAAAAGACTACTGGGTCGGCTGAGGATGGAGGCCCGGCAAATCCTCCTAGCAAGTCCCATGAGCTGAAGTCACTGCTAGTGTCACTGTACTGGCTGCTGTC
>NW_020868880.1:263905-266405 GCF_003789085.1 Penaeus vannamei
AGAGAGAGAGAGAGAGAGAGAGAGAGAGAGAGAGAGAGAGAGAGAGAGAGAGAGAGAGAGAGAGAGAGAGAGAGAGAGGATGGGAATGTGCAGACGCTAGCCCTGATAGGATGAGACTGAAACATAGGACACTCACTCCTTGCTTTGCCTACCGAATCCAGATCACCCCCTTCCTTTTCCCTTCTTTCCTAACTACTCTCAGGTTGTTTGATCGTGGGCCACCTTTCAGGGCAAGAAGGGCAAGATCGCTCCAAGCCAGGTCTAGCTAGGCGACATCGTTGGGTGTACACGCCGACCCTTAAAAAGTATACCGCCTCGGTCAACCCTGCTCTGAGGCGCGGGTGTTTCTGGACGACGGCTCAGACAAACTATGACGGGCAACACACGCGCGAACACACTCCAATGAGCAGTCGCGGTCGAAAGTCCTTTAATGAACCGAAGCTTCGAATCTGTCTCACCCTATTCGAAAATTGTGGTATTAAGCGGGTGTTCTAAACGGAATTTGAAACATGTTTGACGAGAGTTTTGACTGTGCGTGTATGGCACACACACACACACCACACACACACACACACACCCACACATACACACACACACACACAGCGCGCGCGCGCGCGCGCACACATCCACTCATGCATATATATTATATATATTATATTATAGAGAGAGAGAGAGGAGAGAGAGAGAGAAGAGAGACAGAGAGAGAGAGAGATGTATATATATGCATATGTATTATATGCATATATATATATATATATATATATATATATATATATATATATATATATATATATATATATATATATATATATATATATATTATATATAAATATATATATATAATATATATATATATATATATACATATATGTATGTATATTGTGTGTGTGTGCGTGTGAGTGTATTTATAAATACACACTCATATGTATTATTATTTACATATACTATACTAAATTATATACATATATAGATTCAATGTCTGAGGAGGAAGGTTGTCCTTTTCTCATTAATAGCCCGGCCAGGAGAAAGGGAGAGGAGGGAGTATAAAAGAAAGAAATAAGAGGCAATACGGTGGACACAGGACAGGTGAGGACAGGTCAACAGAAACGAAGGGAGGTCAAGTCAGGTTGCAGGGTGAGGCGATCTATGTGAAGAATGGTCGACATAAGAAAGAAGGCGGAGGATGTGGGAAGCGAGGAAGCTTTAGGCAGGAGAAAAGCCGCTGTTCAGGTTGAAATAAGGCAACAGCTTGATTAAGATTTTTTCCACCAGTGCTGCCACACTCACAGGGAGCAGCAACGAGCGTACCTTTCGTGAAGCACTTATTGTATTCATTTTCTAGGCAATTTTTTTCTTTCATTTATGTGATAAAGGCAAAAAGTGAAACGTCTGTTAGTTTTGCAGTATCATTACATTACAAATATACTCATATCTATCGCGTAAACTATATATATACGTATATGCATACACACACACACACCACACACACACACACACACACACACACACAACACACACCACACACATATATATATATATATATATATATAATATATTATAGTATATATATCTAATATATATAAATATATTATTATGATATATGTGTGTGGTGTGTGTGTGTGTGGTGTGTGTGTGTGTGTGTTGTGTGTGTGTGTGTGTGTGTATATATATATATATAATATATATATAATCTATTATATTTAATATGTATGTGTGTGTGTGTGTGTGTGTGTGTGTGTGTGTGTGTGTGTGTGTGTGTGTGTGTGTGTGTGTGGTGTGGTTGAGTGTGTTTGTGTGCTTTGTGCTTGTGAGCTGTGTGCGGCGTGATTTTGTGTATTTGTGTTGGTCTGTGTGTTCTACATGCAGAGTCTAAGCTTTCGTACGATTAACCTGTTGACGCCAACCTTTTCCAAAGCTATTCAATCAATGAGTAAGTAAAAAATAAATGATTTTCTTTAGCAGTGAGGGTCATGCGTGAACGCTTGAATGCTCATGGAAAAAGGTAGTAGTTTTGCAAACACAATTTGAGTTTTTATAAATTATATATATATATATATATATATATATATATAAATATATATATATATATAGATATATATATATATAACATATGTACATATATATTTATATATATATAATGATGATATTATATATACATATGAATATATATTTTCTTTTTTCTTTCTTGTTTATTGTGTGGTATGTAGTTATGTATGTAAATATATGTAGGTACACACACACACACACACAACACACACAACACACACACATATATATATGTGTGTTAATATAATAATGGTCACACTGATAACAAACAAACAATGACAATAACCACAATGATACATGATAGTATAAGAACGGATCCGCTACACTTGTTTTGTCCAGATTTTCGAAAATAAAAAAAAATTGAAAATCTTGAAATAAATCATTGCCATGTAAGAAAAGAAGAAAAAAAAAGAGGAAAACATAGACGTTATCTTCCGTTTGTTTCAAGACAATA
>NW_020868880.1:276405-278905 GCF_003789085.1 Penaeus vannamei
AAAGTGGTCTCGAGGTGTAACTCAAAGGCCATCCCTCCCCTATGTCAATAGGTTTCAATCGAATCAGCAAAAGTCAAAAAGTTTAATTCACAAACAACGAAACTTCACAGCCTTCGTCGTTTTATCTGACGGTCTTTGCCTTATGTTGTCGCAAAAAGATCGGTGACAAAACTAAAACTATTGTACCTATGTCCTGATGAACAATGGTGTCTCTAACTGTTATATCTTAAATATTACAAATGATTTTTGATGGATATTTCCCTTACAAATGCCCTGATTAGTGCTGTGTTCCGAATCTACCTATTACTAAACGTAAATCTTCCACATTCCATAATATAAGGTAATGTCGAATTGACACGGCCCAAAAAATCCACTGCATACTCTTTCTTCATACATTTGATTCGAGACCGTGTTTTTGTTTGTTTTCTCCTGATCTCATTTTTCTTTTTTTTTTTTTTTCTCAGTTATCGATGCTTTCTGTTTATCCTTCTTTGGGATATATGAAATCAAATATATAAAACGGATATGTGAATATGTATGCCTAGATAATCTATCTGCTCTCTCTCTCTCTCTCTCTCTCTCTCTCTCTCTCTCTCTCTCTCTCTCTCTCTCTCTCGTCTCTCTCTTCTCTCTCTCTCTCTCTCTCTCTCTCTCTCTCTCTCTCTCTCTCTCTCTCTCTCTCTCTACCTATCTATCTATCTCTCTATCTCTCTCTCTCCTGTGTCAGCGAGGAATTCTTATGATTATTAACATATCTGTGTGTGCATTTATGTATCAGCATATATAATATATATATATATATATATATATATATATATATATATATATATATATATATATATATATATATATGTAATATATATATATATATTTATATATACATATAATATATATAATATATATATATATATATATATATATATATATATATATATATATATATATATATATGTATATGTATGTATGCACACACACACACACACACACAACACACACACACACACACACACACACATACACACACACACACACACACACACACACACACACACACACACACACACACACACACACACACACACACACACACACACACACACACACACACACACACTACACACACACACACACACACACACACACTGTACACATATGTGTGTGTGTGTGTGGTGTATATATATTATGGTATATATATATATATATATATATATATATATATATATATATATACATACATACATACATATATATATATATATATAATATATATATATATATATATATAATATATATATATATATATATATATATATTATATATATATATTATATATATATATATATAATATATATATATACATATACATATACATATATATAATATATATATATATTATATATATATATATATATATATATATATATATATATATATATATATATATATATATATATATATATATATATATATATATATATATAATGTATATACATATATTTTCATTGTGGTTGTTTTCATTTCCATATACACTCTCCGAATGAAAAACAGACTTTCCAGTTAAGTATATATCTTGCTGCTTTCCGGATGACCCTCATTTCTGATGTGTTTCTCAGAGATGTGTGAGTTGTACGAGTAACTGCACCGTATAAATAGTTCACTTTCGGGAGGTTGAGATCCAAGTATTTGTATTTTTGCTAAGAACCTGTTTTGGTGAAGAACGTATTATAGTCTTCATGGTATTCGTTCGAGATGGTTTGAAATCCTGAATTATGTTTGGCTTGTATTCTGGAAGGGAATTTCAGTGTAATTCTTTCTTTATTGTTTCGGTTGATTACACAGGCGTGGGCAAGATCTTATATATTCCGTGTATCACGTTGTGTAATAATTTTACGTAAGAGGTTTATATAACAAGTTCTGTTCTCTAATGCATCAGCTGAAACTAGTCACAGTACTCAGTGATCATAACATTCCAAATTTAGGGTATAATAGAATAATATATTCTAAGACACCAGTTAAAATGAAATAGCTAAAGTTTAAGAAAGTGAAATTTGGCGACTAATGTAACAGCTAAAGGTCAAGACAGTGAAATGTGGCGAGTGATGTCCGTAGATTCTTTTGAGAAATATACATTTTCACACATCCAATTATTACGCCTAATACACGTAAGCTTTTATTATAAGGATTATTCATCAGAAAAATATCCAGATAAATGATTCAAACATATATATATATATTAAAAAAAAAACAGAAAAGTAATGTAGGAAACAGAAAACTCGTGTCACAGATTTATTTACTAAATTTACATATTCACTTTCCAGTTAAAATTTGTATACAGTACACAAACAGCATTAGGGAATACAAAGGCACAGAATCTATTGTGAGGAGGTGCACAAACTCGACGACACAGAAGAGCCAGGGAACCAACATTAGACACAGACGAATACTAAATACCCGAATAATTTAATGGACTGACAGAGACCAAGAACACTGATGAAATATA
>NW_020868880.1:298905-303905 GCF_003789085.1 Penaeus vannamei
TAGTAATAATAACAATGACAATGATAATGATAGTAATGATAATAATATTGGCAATAGCAATATGATAATAACAATAGTAATAATAATAATTATAACAGTTATAAGGATAATGGTGATAACAATAATATTTATGGGAATAATAATAATAATGATAATATATAAGTGAAAATGATAATAATGATGATGATGGCGATGATGACTGTAATGATAAAGACAAGAATTCCGTTGATAATGAAAAATTAAGATTAACATTACTTCCTATGATAATCATGCTATTTCTGTCACAACTTAAGTTATTGTTATGACACTTTCATATTATTAAGCCTTTTAATAAGCGTTATTAACATTATCATCATTGGCAAGCGCAGTAGTAGTGGTGTCATTATTGCTATAGTTATTAACAATGCTATTATTTTATTACAGTATTATATCACTATTAGCATTAACATGGTAGTTACAGTGATGTAATTATCATAACCACCATCATCATGGTGCAGGCATTATTTTCTTTGTCATTATTATCACCATTATCATAGTCATTAGCTGAAAACACCTGTTAATTAATATAATATCAAATACCTGTCCGCAGCTGCATTTCAGCAGTTTGCAAAAAAAAAAAAGTTATCCGCATATAGAGTATAATGAAAACTGGTAACAAAATATTAACAGCAGTAAAGAAAATAAATGTGTATGACCTGTACACCACATATAGGCCACATTCTTACACCTGTCTCGAGTTATTGCGTTAAAATCGTAATTTATTCCATTATCTACTTCACTCTAACAAATGCCTTGCAGGGACTGACACCTACTCTGGTGCTTGGATAAGGTGTCAAGATTTTCAGAACAGAGATAGGACGTATCTGAAGGAAGGGATACAGAAATAAGTAAAGAAAGAACAGAATAATAAAAATAAGAAGAATAAGAATAATAAGAATAGTATTCCCTTCCAAAAACTTCGATCACAAACGTACAAACTTTCATATACACATTCTGGTCAAAGTTCAGGTTTTGTGGAAGCAACTCAACAGATTCGCGCCTTACATTAAGGTATAACACGATGAGTCTTAAATATGTGTGTGGCAAAGAGTATAATGTGTAATAACACACATAAAGTGCTGATGATAATAATAATGGCAATTCTAACAATAGGGTATACAAATTGAATAAAAAAAGGAAAAAAAATGCGTGTTCTAAATGAAAAATTAACATAAGCATACAATCATATTTTCTTTACCTCTATCATTATTACCATTGTCTTTCGAATCCCTATAATATTTCTGGAGGTGAATGCGAACGTGAGTGATTATATTACAACGAACTGTCGATCAGACTGGACGTATGGGAAGAAAAGTAAAGATGTTGGCTTGCATCGACGGCGTTGCATAGTTTTCAAAATATTGCAAATCTGGAAATTAACCTACATAACAACTTTCGGGTAACATGGGCAGAATAAAACTATCTACGCAAAACAAGACATAAATAATCTCAGCAGTAACAAACAACTCTAAGAATAGATCGTGAGAATATAGATATTATTATATAATTAATAATATATAAATATTTACAAGTATTTATGTACTTATGCATGTTTATACTCTATTTATCCGCAACCCTACCCTGGACTCACATGGGGCCGTGATACACACAAAACCACAATAAAACAATTTATGAGCTAGGAGAACGGCTGGGGCGCCTGTCTAAGCCGGGGAAAGGGTAGGGGGGAGGGGGGGCACCTGATACACAAGCTTCGACACAAAGCCAGCTACGGGGTCCCGGTCCAAAGTGTAATTGAGGAATACTTATTTAGACTTTGTTGCGGTCTGGGACGTGTGGCAGAGTCTAGACCATCACCCTGGACCACGCTGGTTGAAGGACGTGAATTCGTGGGTTTTAGTGGCTTATAAGAATGTTTGGGAGGTCTGGGATCTATCATCTCGGGTCCTACTTGCTGATAGACGTCAATAGGGGTTAGGACTTTACTGTTTACCTATAAAGATAGCCATTAGAGTCCGCAGTCTCTGACCAGTTGAGCAAACACGTCATCATTCTCATGACAAAAGGACATGCTGCCGAGGCCCCAGCTGACCGACAGACGCTGCAACCCGTGGACCTCCTCTCTGCGGAATACTCGAGCTGAGATTTTTCAAATTGGTGATTGGTTTTCGTCTTGTCGTTTGGGCTCGTACGAAGAGAGGTTGCTTCTGGCGTCTTGGAAAGCTGCTCTCAGACAGACAACTCATCTTAAGACATTACTAAGAACCTTAAGAATTTTGATTTGCCACTTAATCAAGAAGAAGAAATAAATCAGAGCTATGAAACCAGGCCTCATTCAGGAAGTGTTGTGAAAATAGCGACGTGTGTTCCAACTAGTGCATGTCATCCACCAGGGGCGATGAGGTGGGGATCCTCATTTCCTTGGGGCGTGAGGTGTTGTTGAGGTTGGCGGCGCTGGCGTTGGCGGGCGAGGAATACATCAGCAGCGCCACGATTCCAATCACCATGATGATGAAGGTGATGATGGCGGAGTAGCAGCCCAGGGAAGTGCATCCCGGCTCCACGTTGTACAGCGGTGGGATGACTTGCTTCTTCTTGGCGGCCCCCTCCCCGTCTCCCCCCCCCCCCCCCTCGCCGCCCTCGCCGCTCTCCTCGCCGCTCCTGTCCGTCCCCGACTCCTCCTCGTCGCAGGACCCCGCCTCGAGGTCCCGCTCCAACTCCTGCTGGTGGTTGAGGAGCTGCTGGCGGTGGTTCTGGGCATTGTTGCACAGCGCCTCTTCCTTGTTCTCACTCATCTGCAAAACAGGAGCGGGGTCTTAGTCACGGAATGGGCGTGGTCGCTCCAAGCCTCAGTATTGACTAAGGACAAGTGGAGGGGAATAGGGTGCTCGCTCTGGCGTCGAGAATGGATCAAAACGCCGTCGCTTTGTTTTTAAACTGTCTTTGGGGTTCTGTAGGAGAAGGTACTGAGGAAACAGAGAAAGTATTATATAGCAAGACATGAATAAAATCTATTACCTGCAAAAATAAAGATTAATTCCATACATGTGTCATGCCATACATGATCTTGGCCACTAAGGCTTTTTTTTCTTTTCTTTTTTCGTGTTCTCTTAACCTCATCTTTTATTGATTTTTTCTCTAATCAAAGGTGATCCCTCAATCTACACCTGCCAGTCTAAAAATAGAAACAAAGAACAAAACAGGACAAGAAGTAACGGAAGCTTTCAATCTTTGTATGTCATTCCCTTCTCTTTCACTCTCTGTTGCATCACACTCGTATATCCATGCATCTCAGATCTCCACTCTTGGGCGAAGGTAAAAAAAAAAAAAAAAAAAAAAAAAATCCTCATGTCATCTACCTAGGTAGGTATAGGAGAATCACCGGCTATCATTTTATAGAAGGGCTAGCTTGGGCCAGTCACGTCCCTTATTGATATGAAAAGGATATGAGAGGTCAGGTTGAGAGAGATGTCAGAGGTCAGTAGCATCTTTTGCATATGTAAAAGGATAGAGGAGGTCATTTGCTTCTTTTAGTTAGGGATAGGATACGTGAGATGCACCGTCACTTCATTTGGGAGGGATAGGAGTGTCTAGGAACCCCCTTATATTGAAGACTAAGGGATAGGAGAGGCCAGATAGGTCCTTTATTTATGCGAAAAGGATAGGAGAAGTCATATAAGAGGGATAGAAGACGTCAGACACGTCCCTCATTCATGTCGAAGGGAAAGGAGAGGTCAGTCACGCTCCATATTCCACTTGGGAAGGATAGAAGAGCTAAGCCACGTCCTCTGCATATACGGAAGGGATAAGCCTTGCTAACAGTGGCGCCGAGTCTGCCTTTGTCACGCACGTATTGATGTTTTCGATGAGGCACAACGCCCAGGAAACACGGCGCCCGACAGTACCTTGATCAATCGAACACCTGCCTGAAGACATCGAGGCTACTCAGCATGTGTATCGTTTTATTGCTTCTATTCCTTTATTTATTTATTCCAGTAATAGCATTTTTGGGTTAATGTTGACTCACGCCTGTTCTCCGGAGGTTGGCCTTTTGCAGGATGTGATAAAATGCGACATAAATAACCTTAGGTCGGAACATGAAGAGAGACTCCATGTCCCTCGGTCACAGATGGTTCACACACAATACCTGTTGCACTACATAGTTCTTTCCGCCATTATCGCCTTTTAGCAACGTAGCCAGTCCCATTATTGTTAGTAACGTCGCTAATGGAGACAGTAAGGTAACTTTACTGTTAATAATTGTATTATTATAGATTTCACGGAATCGCTCTGCTTGCTGTTAAAAGGACATGACTTTTTATATTCAAAAAGGTGTGTCATTGAATAACAATCACTTATTTATCTACAAAACAAACACACATACACACAAACGCCGACTGTCATATATGGCCATTTTTTTCTTATCTACAAAACACACACGCACAAACGCCGATTACCTTCTCATATATGGCCAATGTAACCGCAGTCATATTGACAAGCAAAATAAAATTTCAGTCCCAAACGGTTTGCTTTGCTCCACCACGAAAAAGCAGGTTTGCTCCACCACGAAAAAGCTGCCACCACGAAAAAGCAGGTTTGCTCCACCACGAATGCACAAGCACTGGCGGAGACTCGCTACTTCACGCTGTACGCCATGGATACGCCTCCTCCACGCGGCATGCTTCTAAACATGCCCTTGACACCACTCGCGAATGAGCACACGCCCTTACATATACATAAACAACATTACATACACACATAAACAAACACAAACGCACACACAAACAGAAACACGCAGATACACACATAAACACAGGCACATGTATACCAACAATCAAACACACACACATTATTTTTATACATTAGTGAAATCAATGCATTATTCAGCATAGAAGTGTCTTTCTTCTACAGATATTATAGTGAACAGAGATACTGACGTGGCAAATACCACAAGTAACACACTCAGCCACACTTGCTCTGCGATTTGCATCTATATTCTATGA
>NW_020868880.1:334854-337354 GCF_003789085.1 Penaeus vannamei
TACTTGTCCAAGACTGGTTCATGTACTTAATAACAATATAATTAAGCAAAACACAAATTGTAAGGCTGTACTAATTATTCGAGGGCTGAAAAAATGTCATTTATGGTTCGTTGTAACTCGCCATGGGGCTGCCTCAACTAGTACCAATATGGTGGGTCCCTTTTCTCTGCATAGGTCGTAGGAACACTCGACCGTAAACTATGGCACTTTAAGGAGATACGGCGCGGTAAAGCGTGTGAGTATCCGGTCCCCTGCCCTGTATACCTCGTTCTAGTAAAGCTTCCATCTTCTTTATTCCTATTTCTGAACTTAGTCTTCCAATCTCCGGGAAGTTCTTGGGAGGTTTGTAAATTCTAATTTCCTTGTCGTCTGATAGGATTATAGTATTGTCCGTGTTGAGATTACGGTGGAAAAGAGAGAGAGAGAGAGAGAGAGAGAGAGAGAGAGAGAGAGAGAGAGAGAGAGAGAGAGAGAGAGAGAGAGAGAGAGAGCGAAGGAGAGTTCAAAAGAAAGAAAAAAAAAGAGCCTAAAATATCATGCTCCACTAGAATGTCTCATATTAAGACGTTTTGCATAATTAAACATTAAGGACAAACATTACATTAGTGATACGGGGGTAAAACACATTAACGTCGAACCATTATTGTCACTGATATTATCATTTATATTACTATGATCATTATCACATCTGTTACTATTATCATTATCAAGATTATAACAGTCATAATCATGATGGTCTGTTACTTTATTGTTGTTTATAGATATTTATCATTCTTATTTTTGTTAACATATTTCTCAGTATTGTTATCGTTATTCTTGTTATTATTTTTCATATTGTTATTACCTCTATGTTTCTGGTCGCGCTGGTTAGTTAGTTTGTTCGTTTAGCATAATAATTCACGGTTATGAACGAATTTTTATGATTTTTTTTTTTTTTTTTTTTTTTTTTTTTTTTTTTACCAGAGGTGTGTCTTGCCCGAAATTAGATTCTATTAATTTTTATTTCCGGATCCAGTAGTTCTTTGAAGGATTGTATCAATAATTATTATTATCATCATTACCTTTATCACATCCGCTAAGGAGTTGATGTTTACGGACGTCACCAGTGTACTTTAGAAAGGGTCAAGTGTGAATATTTTTTTACGGACGTCAACCAGTGTACTTGAGAGAGGTCAAGTGTATATATTTTTTTACGGACGTCACCAGTGTAACGTGAGGATCAATAATATTTTTTACGGACGTCACCAGTGTAAATATTTTTTTACGGACGTCACTGAGAAAGGTCGTGTGGAATGATTTTTTTACGGGACGTCACAGTGTAACTTGGAGAGGTAAGGTGTATAAAGGATATTTTTTACGGACGTCACGCAGGGTACGATTGGTCAGAGGGAGAGCGGTCGGTGTGAATGATTTTTTACGGAAGGATGGGTGGAGGTAGGGAACGCTCATAACCAGTGGACTTGGACGGATGAGAGTAGCAGGGCGGAACAGGTTGGGTATGAGAGATATTTACTCTCACAGGTGAGGAAGTCACAGTGTACTTTTGAGACGCAGCCCTGTGTGAGGTCAATGCGCTCGTTGAATGGGTTTATTTACGGGCGCAGGGGTCACCAGTGTACTCATGTGAGCGGAGGTAAGGCGGGGTGAATATTTCTTTTAGTGATGCGTTGATCGGCGGTCACTCTAGTGTACTTTAGAAAGGTCAAAGTAATGCAATATTGTTTTAAAAGGGTTAGAGATATCAACGCGCATCGTGTAAAGGATAAACACACGGGAGAAGAATAGGTGGTTTCAAGTGTGAATATTTTTTTAAAGGAAGTGCACCAGTGTCTTGAAGAGAGATCAGTTTTTTTAAGGAAGTCACGCAGTGTACTTGAAGAAAGGTAAGTGTATTTTTAGGGATCCTTGTACTTTGTCGGAGGTGAATATTATTCGCCTGACGCTCTATGAGTCTTCTAGTATAATTACGTAGGTTAATAACAGATTAGTATCATTGCCTTAGGTTCCGAATTGGTATCATTACGATGGTTATTACTATCATCATTGTTATTACTTAATATATAATCATCTATAATCAGTCATCATCATTATTAATCATTGTTGTCATCAGTTATCGATGTATTATTATCAATTATTATTATATTAATTTATGTATTATCATTATCATTAATTATTATCTCGCGGGCAAAGTTTGGTTATGTTTTGTGGGGTAGCGTTGTTAATTGTTAGCAGATGTATGTCTTAGCTTAACTTAGCTGCCATTAAATGATCCGGATCAAGGATTTTTTTAATGACTGCATGAGTTACCCCCATTGCAAATTTAACTCAAAATGTTACAATCAAATTTCCATGAAGTTTTTACCAGATTTGTGTGTCATCTCTTACTTAAATGCCATTAAATTTTGGTGGTGATCCAAATCCAGGATTTTTCTTTTTATTATTGCATCAGTTAAGCCTATGTACAAAGGTAATTATTATCATTATCAATAACTTTATAATA
>NW_020868880.1:349854-352354 GCF_003789085.1 Penaeus vannamei
CGCTACTTACCACCGTAACCCCGATAACGTGGACAACGTTTAGGGAAGATGGCCCTCATACGCCCAAGATAATGTAGAGAATTAGTCTGCATATTAACGCTGTGACTGTTGACTTCTGAATTTATTGATTTAATTCATAGATGCAAGCTCGGACATATGATAGAAACGTGTACCTATTGAAGAGATCGATCCAGCGTGAAATAATTTTCCTAAAGAGGAGGTACTCACAAAAAAAAAACCCTCAGCTGCACAGGTAATTCCCCCTCAAATGACTAACCAATTGTATTCTAGTTGTAGGAAATTTCTGACGCTTCTTGACATCCATCTGTTGCACAAAAACAAGCAACAAATTATCAACAAGGAGCAGCGGTTTATCCCCGAAGGTAATTAACCGAAATGGATAACAAGCCATTCAAAATCCTTTTCACTTTTAAGGACTGATTAACCCCGAAGGTAATTAACCGAAATGGATAACAAGCCTAAACAATAATTTTCGTTTTCAGGTCTGATAAACCAATCTTGAAAGAAAACGAGAAATTTCAGAATACTGACATAGTGATATATTAATACTGACAGCAACGGACACGGACTTCCTTAATATCAATATAGAAAAAAAATACAAACAAAATCACGTGTGTTACAGAGACCGACAAACCAGCCTTGACAGTAAACCAAAAAAAAAAAAAAAAAAAAAAAAAAAACAAATATTTCAAAGCGACCAACGCGCCACAACGCAAGGAAAACGAAACCACGTCTTCACGAGACTCATAACCGCTGCCAACATCCCAGGCCAACACACCAGCACCTTCATATACCCTGACAACACGAGCAACATACCAAACGGAAGAGTTACGTGAAGGTCGCCAGTACACGGAAGTAGGGATGTTGAAGTATTGGTATTCGCTATCCGTGTGATGACTAGCAACGGTATGACAGCCACCTGATGCAACAGTGTTGGATGGAGTGGGCAGAGCAGTGAGTTTAATCGTGTAATAATATACACGTACAAGTCTGATATATGTTTTTGATAATGAAAAGGAAAGTTTTTAGAAACGTAATACTCTGTTTTGGTTTTGGTTTTCTTCAGAGGATGAAACGTCGCCATTGGATTTCATCAGTTAATACGGACTTCTTCCTTCGATTTTTCAATATTTTTTTTTCCGGGAAGTCTCTCTTCATCTCTCTCTCTCTCTCTCTCTCTCTCTCTCTCTCTCTCTCTCTCTCTCTCTCTCTCTCTCTCTCTCTCTCTCTCTCTCTCTCTCTCTCTCTCTCTCCTTCCCTTCCTTCCCTCCTTCCCTCCACCTCCTCCCTCCCTCCCTCCTCACTTCCCATCCTCCCTCCCCTCTCTCTCTCTCTCTCCCTCACTCCCCTCCCTCCCTCCCTCCCCCTCCCTCTCTCTCTCTTATTTCTTTCTCTCCCTCTCCCTCCCTCCCTCCCCCTCCCCTCCTCCCTCTCTCCTCTTCTCCTCTCTCTCTCTCTCTCTCTCTCTCTCTGTCTCTTCTCTCTCTCCCTCCCTCCCCTCCCTCCCTCCCTCTCCCATGGAAAAAAACCGCCCTATATGGGGATTCCCCAAACCGTAAGAGGACTAAATAGAGACAAATGTATAAGGACGCAATTTTATGGTAATTGCAGTGAGGATGGCCACGATGCTAGCAGTGATGAGGATAATGATAATGAGATTTGGGGTGGTGACAGTGACATCATCAATAACAAAAACAATACAATTATGATGATAATGGTGATGACGAAGATAATGATGATGATGGTGATGATAATAATAAAGATAATGGTGATGGTGATGATAATAGAACAAATGATAATAGAAATAATGATTAAATAATGACAATGATACAATAATCATAATAACAGGAAGGATAACGAAATCTATAGTGATGACCATGACAGCTTTTAGAAATTTATCTTTAAAAATTATATGCTGTTTTCCTAGATAATTAAAAAGGTCAAATTAGGTTTGTGTGACCCAATTATGCACTTAAAGAGATTAATCCTTGTGAATTACGAATGATGTTGATAGATAGATAGATAGAGCGAGTGAGAGAGAGAGGAGAGAGAGATAGATAGAGCGAATGAGAGAGAGAGAGAGGGAGGAAGGGAGAGAGAGAGAGGAGAGAGGTGGGAGGAGAGACTGAGAGAAAGAGAGAGAGAGAGAGAGAGAAAGAGAAAGAGAAAAGGAGAGGAGAGAAGAGAGAATAGACAAAGACGGAGAGACAGAGAGAGAGAAAAAAAAAGGTGAAAGAAACAGAGACAAAGAGAACGAGAGAAAGACCTTATTCCCTTAGTCTTTCGGTCAAAGTTCGGGGTTCTTGGAACAATTATATCATAATCAGATTCAATTAATACCATTACAGACCGCTGCGAGTATCTGCGTAATACACATCCACACAGACACAAGACATAAACATTGGTTTAATTCTATTCTGCAACTTAGTCCTAATGTTGCAAATGTAAAAAAATGCGTGTTTGGATGTGACAATTTTAG
>NW_020868880.1:357354-370658 GCF_003789085.1 Penaeus vannamei
CCTGAAGAAAAAACCCTAAGACACCAGGAAATCCCAGGGACCCTTTTGTTCCCGGGTCGTCTTTGGCTCCGGGGCGGCGTTGCGGCGCACTCGCTGCACAGCCCTTGGGGCCTGCGCTGGGCTACGGCAATGACGTGTATATATATATATATATATATATATATATATATATATATATATATATATATATATATATATATATATATATATAGATATTATATGCCATAAGTGTGTATGTATGTGTATGTATGTGTGTGGCGTTGGTTGTGTTGTATGTGTGTGTGTGTGTATTGTGTTGTGTGTGTGTGTGTATGCGTGGGTGCGTGCGTGGCCCGCGCGTTGTGTGTGCGTTTGTGTTCCTGTGCTTGCATAAAAATGCCGTGAATAACTCACATGCACATTTAATCACCTACATCTCTGAAAATTATATACGTCACTGCTTGACAGACAGGTACAAAACTTTTCCTCAAGATTGCTAGCCTTTCGGTCGGGGATTCCCCTGCATATGCTTGCCTGGAACGAGACGGTGACTTAATGAAGGTGAAAAGGAGGGAAGTTCTAGGAAATTTAATCGTAAAGTTCCGTAAATTTGCTGAAATAGTGATTTTGTTGGATATAATGGCATTAGTTGGTTTGAAGCGTCTTATTTACGAATGATTATCATCGGTAAAGGTATTGATTGTGAGAACATCATTTAACACTCTTAACTGTCCCAGCTGATAGTGGCGAGTGTGCGGACAGCTGGTGGAAGCGAATGGAGGAAAGAAGGAAAAAGAATAGATGGGAGAAGGAATAGGGGTAGGAGGAAGGAAGGAGGAAGAAGGCAGAGGGGTAGGAGGAAGGAGTAGAAGGGGAAGAAGAGGTGAGAAGGATATAAGAAGCAGGAAGATAAGGAAGAGAGGGAGAAAAATAATAAGAAAATATAAGCGAAGAATATCAGGAAGTATAGAGAAAAAGAGAAAAAGAAGAAATGAGGATAAAGGGCAGAGAAGCAAGAGGGAGGGAGGGCAAGAGGGAGGGGAGAGAGGAGTGGTGGCAGGTGGCCTGACAGCTGGTGGTGGCGGCAGTAGTTGGGTGACGGCCGGGCACAACTACCTCTCGGCGGTCAGTGTGCGCTTGGCAGTGGGAGGAGGTGTACGTCTCTCTTCCCGGCTTCGGTTCACAGGCGAGGAAGCTGATTCAACGCGGGCGCTTCCAGGCATACGCCCTCACGCCTTCGGTACATCACATTGCGGGGGATTTTATAATGTAAGTTTTAGGGAATAAATGTACGTCGGTGTTATTGAAAGGCGAACACGAGAAGAATTGTTGTTATTATTCTTTTTTCATTTAATGATTTAACGTTTATAAGGCGATGCTGAGCGATTGCAAGGAACAGACGAGCATGTGTTGGGATAAGTGATTTCTATTTCATTCATTTATTTATATATATATTGATTTATTTATCGCATTATTGTTATTTATTGATTTATTTATTTGTTTATTATTATTTTTTTTCTTTTCAACATTTTCTTAAGAAGTATTTTGTGTCCTTATCGAAAATATGATTTTTGTGATTGTGGGTATCTGACCTGTGCTTTCTTTAATTTGGTCTATCTCTCTTTCCTTCCTTTCTCATCCTCACCTCGCTCTCTCTCTCTCTCTCTCTCTCTCTCTCTCTCTCTCTCTCTCTCTCTCTCTCTCTTCTCTCTCTCCTCTCTCTCTCTCTCTCTCTCTCTCTCTCTCTCTCTCTCTCTCTCTCTCTCTCTCTCTCTCTCTCTCTCTCTCTCTCTCTCTCTCTCTCTCTCTCTCTCTCTCTCTCTCTCTCTCTCTCTCTCCCTCTCTCCTCTCTCTCTCTCTCTCTCTCTCTCTCTCTCTCTCTCTCTCTCTCTCTCTCTCTCTCTCTCTCTCTCTCTCTCTCTCTCTCTCTCTCTCTCTCTCTCTCTCTCTCTCTCTCTCTCTCTCTCTCTCTCTCTCTCTCTCTCTCTCTCTCTCTCTCTCTCTCTCTCTCTCCCTCCCTCCCTCCCTCCCTCACCTCTCTCTCTCTCTTTCCTTCTCACTCCCCCCTCCCCCTCTCCTTCTTCCTCCCTCTCTCTCTTTCTCCTCTCCTCTCCCTCCTCCTCTCTCTCTCGCGCTCTCTCTCTCTCTCTCCCCCTGCATGTCGATCTCACTATGTGTATGCGTGTGGATTAGCGTGCTTGCTTGCCTGAGTCTGGGCGCGTGCTTGGTACCACTCGTGGATACAGTGACCTCTCTATAACGAACACAATTTCACCTTCTCTTAAATACGCCTCTTCTTGTCTTTACTCTCCTATTTTCCTCTCCTTTCCTTCGGTGACGTGGTTGCCATCTTGCCATTATGCTGAGAGGGAGGGTGGGAGGTGGCGAAGAGGAGGTGGAAGGTGGAGAAGAGAAGGTGGAAGAAGGGGGTGGGAGGTGGAGAAAAGGAGGTGGAAGAAGGGGGAAGGTAGAGAAAAGGAGTAGAAGAAAGGGGGAAGTGGAGAAGAGGAAATGGAAGTAGGGAAGTAGAAGGCGGAGAAATGGAGGTGGAAGGTGGAGAAGGGGAGATAAAGAGGTGGAAGATGGAAAAGAGGAGGTGGAAGTACAACTTTGCAGGTGGAGAAAGGGAGGTGGAGTCAAGTGGTGGAAGGTGGAGAGAAAGAAGTGGAAGTAGGAGTGGTATGTGGACAAGGTATGTGGAGGTAAGGAATGGAAAATGAAGGAAGAAGTGGAATTGGGGGGGGGGGTAGAAGGTGGAGCTAATATGGAAGGAAAGAAGAGAGAGAGAAAGTGGATGTAAGGGGATTGAAAGTGGAGATGGAATGGAAGAAGGGGAATGATAGATAGGTGGTGATGAAAGACGGATAAGGATAGAGGGTAAAAAAGAGATGGAGGCTAGAGAAGAGATGTAAGGAAAGGAATGAAAGGTGGATAAGGAGAGACGGCAGTAAGATGGAATGAGGAGATAGAGAAGTGGAAGGTCCAGAGACAATGATGGAGGCAAGGAAGTGGACAGGGAAAGGTGGAAGCAGTGATCGGAAGGTGGATTGAGAGAAGGTGGCAGTAGGGTGTGGAAAGTGGAAAGAATGAGGTGGAAGAACGGAAGGTGGAAGATGGAAGAATGGGATGGAAGAAGAGAGTGGAGAGAGGGAAACGAAAAATACAAGCTAAAGAGGTGGAAGCAGGGGAGTGGAACGTGAAGAGGTGGATGCTAAAGATAAAAGCGCTGAGGGTGGAAGGTGGTGGAGAGAATACAAAAAGGAAGGTGGAGAGGTGGAGAGAGGAATAAAAGTAAGACCGTGGAGAAGTGGAGAAAGGTGGAATAAATAGAATGTGGAGAAGGGAGAGTGGAAGTGGGAGATGGAAGAACGAGAAAAAAGAGATAGAAGAGACGTAGAGACGAGTTAAGTGGACACGTGGATGGAAAGTGGAGAGAATGGAAAGGTCACAAGAGAGCTGATAAAGAGATGGAAAGTGAAGATGTAAGCACGTAAAGTAGGGTTGGGGGGGGAGAGGAAAGGAACAGAAGGGGAAAAGGAGGTTGGGGAAGCAAGATAGGTGTGGGGGGTATGGGGAGGGGGGGGGAGAGGGAAGGAGGATGACAGGAGAAGAGGATTGAAGGGAGGGAATGGGTAAGTAGAATAGGGAAAGGAGAAAGGTTAGAAATGAAGGGAAGGGGAAAGAGGAGGGGAAGAAAGGGAGGGAGAAGGAGAGGAGAGAAGGACGCGGAATTAATGATGAATACGAAAGGTGATGACATTTGAGCGTAGAGGGACCTGACAAATTACGATGACAACACATGCGGTAATCGGTTGTCCTTGCTCAACTTTTTCTGATAGAGATAAATCTTTTTGTTGTAATTCTCATTTGACACACTTTCGTAATCTGTATTGTGTGTACTTGCCGGCCAAAGAATGTGGGGAAAATGTTTTTTGTATTTAAGATAGGGTGTGTATTGTGTGTGTATGTATACTTATTGTATTTGGTGTTTTTGTTTGTGTGTTTTGTTTATTCCTGTGTGTGTTTATCGTTGTGTTGTTGTAACTATATGTTTTTTGTCGCTTTTTTTTTTCTTCTTTTTTTTTCGCGCGCGCGCGTGGGTCTGTGGTTGCGTGTGCATGCGTACACTAAGGACGGTGTTCGTGAGTATAAGTGTGTAGCCAAATTACCCAAAGATTGAGCTATCAATTTTATCGTATTGCAAAACATATAATCATCCTCAACAAACAATTCCATTTTTTAAGAAATCGGACACTGAACTCATAACATCAAATCACCGATTGAGACACGGGAAAGTTACCAGAGTCAAAGTATCGCCAAAGTCAAGGTGACACAACAAAGGCATATGCTGATCTCTGCTGACGTTCTGTGCTGACGACTGTGGCAGCGAGAGCTGACGGTGCTCAGATAGAGAGAGGAGGAGGAGGAGGGAGGGATGGTACGAGGAAGAGAAGGGGGGGGGGGGAGTATGGATGGATAGAGGCTAGGATGGAGGGAGAGAGGGAGAAAGGGAGGAAGTTCAAAGCGGTTAGCAGGGAAGAAGGCGGAGGGAAGAGAAAGGAGGGGCAAATGAAGGAGAAAGAGACGAGAGAAGAAGAGAATATTCAGACAATCAAACAGACAGGCACACAGACAAAACAGCCAGAAAAGAGGAAGAAAAAGATCATAAAAAAATGGAAACAATGAAACAGTACCCAACCCATTTCAAAGAAATTGCACCTTATCATTCCACCTCAGGTTCCTTAAGAACAAAGATAAGGAAAGCTCTTATCACAATACCCAGGAAGTGCTTAACTGACTCCTAAGGAGTCAGTAGATCTTTCCTTTGAGTAGTTTTCTTCCTTTTCAAAAATGTTTCTGTTTTGTTTGTAAGTCAGTTCGAATTAAGTAAGAAGGGAGAATGAGGAGACAAATTTTAAATCTTTGGGATAATTCCTGAATCGAAAGGAAAGGGAAGGATTTACAAAAGGGTATTGTCCTTTCATTGTCACTTTTTTCCCTATTTTTCGTATTTTTTTACTTTTTATGTTTACCTTTTTGTTTTGAAGGTTGTGCGGAATTGGGACGGATGTAAGATCATCAAAATATCATAACTTATTCTAATTGGAGACACACTACGTTTGTATACATATGTACATGTATTACATATATATATATATATATATATATACTACATATATATATATATATATATATATATATATATATATATATATATAATATACTATATATATATATATACATATACTATATGCGTGTGTGTGTGGTGTGGTGTGTGGTGTTGTGGTGTGTGTGTGATGTGTGTGTGTGTGTGTGCGTGTGTGTGTGTGTGTGTGTGTGTGTGTGTGTGTGTGTGTGTGCTGTGTGTGTGTGTGTGTGTGTGTGTGTGTGTGTGGTGTGTATACGTACTGTATATATATATATCATATATATATATATATATATATATATATATATATACATATACATATATATATATATATATATATATATATATATATATATATATATATATATACATATATATATATTATATATATACTATATTATATATTATATATAATATATATATATATTATGTATATATATATATATATATATATATATATATATATATATATATATATATATATTATATATATACATATTATATATAATTATATATATATATATATATATAATATATACATATATAATATATATATATATATATATATATAATAATATATAAAGATAAAGAGAAAAATACCAGAGGGACACAAAAATTCTATCAATTCAAACCGAATTTAAGATTTAGTACATTTTGGCTTCTAGATTATTTAACTTATGTATATTTTTCTTTCGTCTGTGCGTTCTTCTATCCACCTGTTCTTTTGGGCTCTTTTCTTCATCTCTCCTTCCCTCATCCTTATCTTTCTTCCAGTATTTTTCTTCCTCGCTCCTCGTCTCCCCCCCTCTCTTTCTCTCTCTCTTCTTTTCTTTTTTCCTCTCTCTCTCTCTCTTTCTATTTCTTTTCATCCTCTCTCTCTTTCTTTCTCCTCTCTCTCTCTTTCTTCTTCCTCTCTCTCTTCTTCCTCCTCGTTCTTCCTCCCTCCCTCCCATCCCTCTCCCTTTTCCTCCTTTTTTCTCTCTCTCTCTCTTCTCTCGTCTCTCTCGTCCTCTCTCTTCTCTCTCTCTCTCTCTCTTCGCTCTCTCTCTCTCTCTCTCTCTCTCTCTCTCTCTCTCTCTCTCTCTCTCTCCTCTCTCTCTCTCTCTCTCTCTCTCTCTCTCTCTCTTCTCTCTCTCCTCTCTCTCTCTCTCTCTCTCTCTCTCTCTCGTCTCCACTTTCCTCTTCAATTGCAACGAGGATGAAAGAAGACAGACACTACTCTCGGATAAGGAAGTAAAAAAAAATGAGCATCAACTTCTATTGACGTTGAAGCATGAATGAGTCAGCTGGGGTCGCCGGGAAGTCCTTTCATTCAGATCCACTATGACGCAGCGAGGAGGGAGGGGGGGGGTGTGGGAGGAGGTGGAGGGGGGAAGGGGAGGAGGAATGGAGGAATGGGAGGAGGGGAGGAGGGGGCGAGGAGGGAGGAGGGAGGAGGTTGGGGAGGAAAAGGAGGAGGGAAAGAGGAGAGGAAGGAAGGAAAAGGAGGAGGAGGAGGGGGAGGCGAAGGAGGAGGGGAGGAGGAGGCAGGAGAGGAGGTGGGGAAAGAGGGAAGGAGGGGGAGGAGAAAGAGGGGGAGGAGGAAGAAGAGGAGAGGACGAGGAGGGGGAGGGAGAGGAGGAGTAGAAGGAGGGGAGGGGGTAGGTTGTGGAGGTAGTGGTGGAAGTATTGGGAAGAAGAGAGGTGGAGGGCGTGGAGGAGATGGTGGGGGTAGGGAGTGGGGAAGTGAGGGGACGAGGAGGTGGAGAAGAAGAGGAAGAGAGAGGAGAGGAGGGGAATAGGAAGAAGAAGAAGAACAAGGTAGAGGAGGAGGTGAAGGTGGTTTTGGTGAAGAATGAGGAGAAGAAGAGAAGATATCGTGGAAGTAAAGGGGGATTCGGAGGGAAGGAAAAAGGAGCAGAGGATGGAGAATAGGAATGAAGGAGGAAGAGGCATAAGTCGAGAGAGAGAGAGAAAGTAGATGAAAGAGGATTGAAGAGAGAAAGAAAAGTGTGAAAAAGGAGAACGAAAGAGAGAAGCAAAATGTCGATGCTGATGATGAGAATGTTTTTCAACTTTTCTTAAAGGTCATGTATTTTGATATTTTTTGCTTATTTGAGTACTTACCTTAGATATCACTGTTGAGACGGAGAGGGAGAAGGAAAGGGAGAAGAGAGGGAAGAAAAGGGAAGGAAGAGGAGGGGGAATAAAGGGAGAGGGAGAGGGGAAGGAGAAGAAGATGGAAAGGAGATAGAAAGAAGAGAGAAAGAGAGGAGAGAGAGAGAGAGAGAGAGAGAGAGAGAGAGAGAGAGAGAGAGAGAGAGAGAGAGAGAGAGAGAGAGAGAGAGAGAGAGAGAAAGTGTGGAAGAGAGAGAGGGGAATAGGAATAGCTACCATAAACAGTTTGGTACATACTAATCATTATACTTATCATAATCATTACAATAATGATAACAGTAATAATAATTAACATGTACATTTACTGAGTCAGGCCATGGAAGGTGAGAGGGATAAGGGGGGGGGGGAGCAAGATCACGTGATGATGAACGTTTGTCAGGAACGAGACGCGTGATTGGCTACCTAATCTTAAGCCCCGCCCCTTCGAAACCCCACCCCCATCTCCCTCCCTCCCCCCCGCTCCCCGGTGACGGTGTCCGAAACGTTACATCGGGAAATAGATCTCAAGGTTAGAGAATTATTCGCGCCTCATATGTTTATGTACTTTTCGTTCCCTAACTTTATTCTGGTTCCGGTCTATCCTTTGTCTGATTTATCTTGTTTTGGATCTCTCTTCCTCCTTTTCCTCTATACTGGAGTGTTAGTTTTGTTGTTGTTGTTGTTTTTGTTTCTTTCTCTTTATCTCTGTATTTCTCTCTCTCTCTCTCTCTCTCTCTCTCTCTCTCTCTCTCTCTCTCTCTCTCTCTCCTCTCTCTCTCTCTCTCTCTTCTCTCTCTCTCTCTCTCTTCTCTCTCTCTCTCTCTCTTCTTCTTTCCTTCCTCCCTCCTCTCTCGCTCTCTCTCTCTCTCTCTCTCTCTCTCTCTCTCTCTCTCTCTCTCTCTCTCTCTCTCTTCTCTCTCTCTCTCTCTCTCTCTCTCTCTCTCTCTCTCTCAATATAACCAATTATGAGGATTATCAATAATGACGATGGTGTTAGTAGTAGTAGTGATAATAGTGATAATAATAATGATAATCACGCCTACAATTATATTAATAATGACGGCGATAATTATTATTACTGTTATTATTATTATTGTTATTGCTATTATTATTGTTACAATGATTATTATTGTTATTATCATCATTATTATCATTACTGATGATTAGGATAACAATAACTGTTATAATTTTATTTTCATTATCATTTTTATTGTTATTGGTATTATCATTACAACTATTATTATATTGTTATCGTTATCATTATCTTTATTATCATTCTCGTTATCAAGATTATTGTTATTATTATTATCATCACCATCATCATCATCATAATTATCATAATCATTATCATTACTACTCATATACTGATAATGATTATTATTTTGTTTTATTATTACTATTATTATTATTGTTATTATGATTATTGTTATTGCCATCATTACCATTGATTTTGTTGCTATTATTGCTGTTATTGTTATGATTATAATGATCATAATCATTTTTGATAATATTAGCTTTTTCATTGTTATTAGTGTTGTTATTTTTATCAATATTACTATCATTGTTATTATTCTTATCAATATTATCATCATCATTATCTTAATCATCTTCATAATCATTAATATCATAATCATTATCATTACCATTAATATCATAATCATTATCATTATCATACTATCATCATAATTGTAATTAATATTGATAATGTTACGGACGATAATGATAAGAATAGTTATAAGGATAAATGAAATGAGGATGATTATGATAAAAACAACAATCATACTGATAATGATAATAACGAAAAAATAACAGTAATAATAATGCTGATCATGATGATTATGATGAGGATAATGTCAATAATAGTAGCAGCAGTAGTCATAGTTCCAGCAGCAGTAATGATCATAGTTGTGCAAGATCGTCATTGCTTTAGTTCCTTTCTTGTTACCAGTACTCACAAAAAAGTTATTAAAAGTTAGGACAATAACAGTAATAAAGATAATACCAACCATACAGAGAACACTCATAACTTCAAGAATAACAATAACAACATTAGTAACAATACGTGTGAATGACAATAGACTCGAAAGAAGAACAACACTGAAAATAACATACACAGTGTCGAGGTCACACGAAAAGTAGACAATAACATTTCCATCCAGTCTGCCTCGGGCTTTTAAAGGACAGGAAGAAACTACTTGGCCAGCGAGAGAGAGAGAGAGAGGCAGGGTGTTGAAAGTGTATCAGTGTGTACGTTTGAAGGATCACGGACGTGTAATCTGAAGGTGTGGACTTGTGTGTACGTGTTGCGAGAGGGTAAGTGTGGGGTTTTCTTAACTTGTTTTAAAGGGAAGGAGCTGAGAATTTTTTTTTGGGGAGGGGTTTATATACTTTTTTAAAATTGATTTGCGTTCTCGGTATATGCAATTTTTATCATTATTATTATTTTCTTTTTTTTTCATATCTTTCGTTTTTTTTCTATTCTGAACACTTAACGTTGACCTTTGTTTCTTCGTTGATTCCCCTCAGTTTTAAGTTTTAATCTTCTTCAGTCTGTCATTGGGGAATTGAAGTCCCTTTAAGTTGGCCCCCATCAAGTCACCACTCACTGAACCCCATTTTCTCTATGCTGTTCCTTTATTGGGAAGTACATGCTTTTCGTAATATTTCTCTTTGTTGTGTTCTTAATACATATTAACCCTTGTTCGTCTTCATTCTTTCTATATTTAGATCGGTTCGTTGGAAATGAACATGGAAATTGAATGGAGCCAAGATCGTTTTTTTTTTTTTGTATTTGCCGTGTTTAATCCGGCGCCGAGTTATTATTGTTATCATTATTTTTGTTGTTGTCATTAATTAGTTATTATTATTACATTATTATATTATCATTCATTATTATTATTCATTATTGTTGTTGTTGTTGTTTATTATTACATTATTATTATTATCACTATTAACTATTATCATTATCGTTTTCTTTCACTTTTTTTTTCAAATGCCATTTTGAAGTCCAAGTTTAGATATTCTGCGCAGTATCTTAGTAGTGATGTGGTCTAGCCCGTAATATATATATATATATATATATATATATATATATTATAATATATATATATATATATATTATATTATGTATGTATGTATGTATGTATTATTTTATATTTTATATGTTATATGTGTGTGTGAGTATGTACTCTAGTCATTAATATACTATTCTTTAATTATTTGATTCTGTTCTTTTGATCGTTCGACTCCAAACACAAAGGGTTGTTCAACATCTGTATAAAATGCGTTAATTGTATATATCTCGTCTTACAAACATTTACCTATTTGGTGCATATGACGACCAAGAAGAAGAAGAAGAAGAAGAGAAAGAAAAACAATGAGTGAAGCGAGACAAAACAATGGTTGTTTATATTTCTGAAAGAAGGTATTTTCTGTTTGTCATGTTCTCTGTTTGTTTATTTTACCAGGTTATTCATCTCTTTATTTTATCTTACTTCATTTGTTTATTGTTCGATCCATTTGTTTATATACTGTTTCCTTTATTCGTTCATTTATTATCTATGAATATTATTTTCATTTAGTTTTTTTGTACATTGATATGTTTGTGTGTAATGTCATGTATGTTGTGTGTGCGTGTGTATGCGGTGTCTATGTGTGTGTCTAATGTGATGTGATATGCGTGTGTGTGCATGTGTGTGTGTGTTGTATGTCGTGTGTATGCGGATGTGTCTATGTGTGTGTGTGTTTGTGCGTGTGTATATGCATGTATATATGTGTATGTGTGTGGATGTCCGCGTATGTCTATGTATGTATGCATATATATGTCTCTGGAATTGTGTGTCTATGTATATGTATCTGTTTACATGTATATTCTACCTCAAACAACCCAAACAGCAGACACAAACCACGAAGCAGGACATCCCCAATAACAAAATTCCAAAGTATCCACACTTCTAGGACACACCGTAGTATTCCCAGAAGGACACTCTTGCAGTTCCTCTTATGCTGCAAGGACAGAACCAGTGCATTTGCAGGCAGTGATTTGCATGGTATTGCACTCGGCTTCGTTGAATGACAGTGTAGCCGACTTTGCATTCGTGGTCAAGGGTCTGTCAGTGTTTGCTTGTCTCTCTGTCTGCTCTCTCTCTCTCTCTCTCTGTCTCTCTCTTTCGATCTCTATATTTTTTTTCGCTCTCTCTGTCTCCCTCTTTCGCTCTCTCCGTCTGTCTTTTGCTCTCTCTGTCTGTCTTTCGCTTTCTCTGTCTGTCTTTCGCTCTGTCTGTTTCTTCTTTCGCTCTCTCTGCCTCTTTTGCTCCCTCTATCTCTCTTTCACTCGCTCTTTCTGTTCTTTTTGCTCTCTCTGTCTTTCTTTTGCTCTCTCTATCTCTTTTGGCTCTCTCTGTCACTCACTTCGCTTTCGTGTCTATTTTTCGTCTCTTCTTCACTTTCTGTCTCTTTTCTCTTCTCTCTCTCTCTCTCTCTCTCTCTCTCTCTCTCTCTCTCTCTCTCTCTCTCTCTCTCTCTCTCTCTCTCCGACTCTGTTTTCTTCTTCACTCTCCGTGTCTTTCTTTCTCTCTATGTGTCTCTCACTCATATCTGTCTATTTATCTGTTAGTCTGCCTACGTAAGTATCTAGCTATTCATCTGTCTAAGACTATTTATCTGTCTATATACATACATACATACATACAACATATATATATATATACATATATGTATATTATATATATATATATATATATATATATATATGTATATATATATATATATATATATTTATATATAATATATATTATATATATATATATATATATAAGAATATGATGTATATAAAAATAGGAACACACACACTTATGTATATGTGTGTGTGTGTTGTGTGTGTGTGTGTGTGTGTTGTGTGTGTGTGTGTGTGTGTGTGTGTGTGTGTGTGTGTGTGTGTTGTGTGTGTGTAGGTGTTTGTGTGTGTGTGTGTGTTGTGTGTGTGTGTGTTGTTCTATGTAATGCACATAGCAATTATAGTATAGGTGTACATATTTGTGTGTCTGTCTGTCCATCTACTTACCTATCGATTGAGTGGTCTCTCCATACATCATAACCTCTGCTTCTCTCCATCTCTTTTCGTTATATTACTCCACCCATGCCTTCCAGAATTTAAAGAATAATAATCAATAAGAAAGGATAAAAAGTGAAAGAAAAAGTAAAAAATGTCATTGTTTCAATACTGGAGGCTATCTTGGGACCGTCTCCAGTACTTACAATCCTTCATAAGTCTCTCGCGTGGCATTTAATGTTAAGGTCGGATCTACATTCAGCGGTTCGGGTTTGCCTTCGTTTCTTGCTCCGAAACCGAATTGCCGGTTGGAGAGAGGCGAGGGTCTAGAAAAAGAATTCATCTTCTATGATTTATTCATTTGCGTCTGATCGTTGGTGAGTTCTATTTTAACTTTGTTGTACTGATGGTGAGCCTGCTTCCTGCCGTAATGTTTCGTCTCTTTCTTATCTATTACTAAGCTATAAGTGCAATCAAAATTTGCAAGGTTCATTCAGAAGTGAGAATTGGCAATTGCGTCGGAAGCTCTCTTTATGAGTGTTGCATCAGTGAGGTTTACACCTGACAATACAGCCAATACGTAATATATTCGCTAGTATTATGAAAACATACATTCCGGTAAGATACTATACAACGAATTACCTTGCAGAAGGGTGCGCAAGTTTTTTTTTTTTTTTTTTTTTTGTCGCATAATTGTTGATGTATTTGCGTAAATGAGGCGTCTTCGTCTATTATTTATGCGACATACATAATGTTTTACTGTAGAAGAAAAAGTGAGAGTGTTTATAATCACACACACGCATATAATATATTATAATTATATATATTTAATTATATATATTATATATATACATATATATTATATTATTTAATATACATATATATATATATACCGATACATACACGCCACAACACACCACACCACCACCACACATCCAAAAAACACCACACACATGATATATAGTAAATATATATATATTATATTAATAT
>NW_020868880.1:370758-373258 GCF_003789085.1 Penaeus vannamei
AAGGCTATAAGGTTCCATATAGCTGTGATAGAGACTTATAATGGGTATGTTCCGTGCTTATACATGAGGGATACTGGTTTAAAGGCGTAAATATGCAATTTGTACATAATGGTGTTGATATATTCATGCATGAATGTGTACATTTACATGTGTATATAAGCATGTATATATGTGTATGTGTATATAGGTATGTACTAGTGCGTGTTTATGTGTAGCGTGGGTGAATGTATAGTAGACATATGTTAGGTATTTATATGTTGTAAGGTATACGTATATAGGTGTGTGCAGGATGTAGGAAGGTGGATAATATTAAGTATATGTATGTATGTAAGTACGTATGTATGTACGTAGAGGTAGTTATATGTAAAGCAAGTACAGATATATACACATATGTAAAGGGGGGGGGGGACTATGTATGCTGCAAATGTATGTGCTCAATACGGATGCGTGAGCACATGCAGGATAGATACATGCGTATGTATATGATAGGTTAGGTTTGCGAGGTATGCAAAAAGGGGTGTTTACACAAACACGGGTGAGTATACATCATGTATACTCACTCACTTATCAATAACATTAACAAGCGCATAAAACGGACAGGCGATGTGAACATATGACTAGGTCAGACTATGGGACATGTATGTAGTTATTTATAACTGTAAGAATAAGTATCCATTATCCATAAGCATAGATACAAGAATAAATGTGTATGCTTGCATATGCATATGCGTGGAATGAGCATATGCGTAGTACTTAGAGCATGTGCGGGAATGAATATGTCTGCATCAGGTGCACATACGCACAAATGAAGTTAATAAATAAAAAATAAAATAAAACATATATGCACTTCTGATAATTAAGCCCAGCTCACGGGAGTAGGAGCAGGCGGTGCATTGCCGCTCCTAAGTCCACTCCAGTAGGACCAAAACCTGCTGGGGGGACTTATCAATGCATTCCGGCTAAATTACTCCCCTCCACCAAGATACACCTAAGCCAGTAGGTGGGAGGTAAATCGGCTGTCCACTCCAAGCATGAACAAAATATTCAGGAACGGCCCCATTTCCATGAACAAACGCATCCAGCCATGGCCCCCATTCCCCGGAGGCGAAGGAGCCCCTGGTTACGGCGGCGATCAGGATCGCTCCGGAGCAGGGGTGCTAAAAATATCCGGGTAAAGACAGGCCGCCCACGTTGATGAACCTTTGCACATACAATATAAGGACCATGAGAACTGAATCCGACTTACTAGCTTTACTAGAGGAACTCTCTTCCATTAAATGGGATGTAGTAGGACTCTGCGAAGTTAGAAGACTAGGTGAAGAGCAGAAGTTAAATGAGGGACACGTGCTCTATTGGAGAGGAAAACCTCTGGGTAGCAAACAGGAATTAGGGGTAGGATTCTTAATACACAAACGCTTAGAAAAGAACATTGTAGAATTCTATAGTGTCAGCGAAAGAGTGGCTTCTGTAACAATAAAACTAAACACTAGGTACAACTTAAAAATTATTCAAGTCTATGCTCCAACCTGCAGCCACAGTGATGAAGAAATAGAGAGCTTCTATGAAGATGTTCACTTAGCCAGCGAGAGAACAAAATCCCATTTCACAATAATTATGGGGGATTTTAATGCCAAAATAGGTAAAAAGACAGAGGGCGAAACCGCAGTAGGGAACCATGGAATAGGCACTAGGAACGAGAGGGAACAAATGCTAGTCGAATTTGCGGAGGCTCGATCACTCAGTATCATGAATACATTCTTCGAAAAAAGACTAGAACGGAAGTGGACATGGAAGTCGCCTTCTGACGTAAAAACGAAATTGACTTCATAATTTCAAATAAGCGCGATATAATAAAAAATGTAGAGGTTATAAATAAAGTAAATGTAGGCAGCGACCATAGAATGGTGAGAGGCGAAATTAAAAACATCTCAGAAGGGAAAGGAACAAACTAATGAGTAAACACAGCCAAACTTGGCTAACTTGAGGATCAGAGCAACAGAATTTAGCCTAAACATCCAAAACAGATATTCACTCCTCCGTGACGAAGATCTCAACATCGACCAAATCAATAAACAGTTCAATGACATAATAAAAGAAGCTGCACTTGAAGTAGGCGGAAAGAACGACAATCGAAGCTCCAGCAAGCTCTCGGTAGAAACTAAACAGCTTATGCAAAAAACGTAGAGACATGAAAGTATCGTCAAATAGGGACAAGATAGAATTGGTTGAACTAACAAAGACCATAAATAAAAAGAAGAGGGAAGATGTACGGAAATTCAATACTCAAATAATAAATGAAGCAGTGATTTCAGGTACCAGCATGAAAAGCAGCTAAAAGAAGACTAGGAATAGGGAGAAATCAAATGTATGCAATTAAGAAACCAGACGGAGAAGTAACACATAACAAGAATGAAATCATCAAAGTAGTGGAAGACTTTTACAGGGATCTATACAACTCAAACGAACAGCCACAAATAGAAGCAAACGCGGTAACTAGCGA
>NW_020868880.1:393258-398657 GCF_003789085.1 Penaeus vannamei
ATATATATAAACATGTGATAATATTATTTATATAGTAGTAATATATATATATATATTGTATATATATATATAGCAATAATATATGCCGAAAAGTATATATACTAAGATATTATATATATACTTAAATATTATGTATGTACTATATATTTATCTAATATACTACTATATATATATTATGTAATATATATAGTATATATAGATAGATTGAATATATATGCTATATATAGCATACATGAACCATTTAGTCCTATATAATTAATATATAGATATATATATATATATATTATATAGGATATAATATAGTGTATATATATGAGGACGACGATGACTATACATATAGCATATACATAACATATACGTATAGGATATATATGTAGTAAGTATATATACGGATAGTAGCTAGCTGTATATGCATATATATGAGTAGAGATATATGTACTATTCAGATAGAGTGATATGAATAAACGATACAGATATATGTGACTAAGCTATACTATATTACTATTATATTTATTATATACTACGTAATATATATATATAAGATACATTATATTGAATATAGTAGAGAATGTTATATATAGATATATGTAGATATATAAATAGAGTAATGAATATAGATAACAAATATAGTATCTAATATAAGAGTACTAGATATATATAAATAGATATGCTACGATAAGTAATTATAGATTATATGGAAATATACTAATATAATCGGTTATACACGATAGGAGTAAGGGAAAAAATATAGTACATGATATGATAAATAGTAAAAATATAAGGTAAATAGATAATAGTAAAGTAATAAGAATGAGTAAAGAGTAATTATAGTAATATGAGTAATTATGAGGGTACCATATATGAAGGGTAACTAGAGAGAATATGCAATATTATGTTGAAAGTACTTATCCAATAATAAATATATATATTAGCATAATTATATCTGATACTGTAAGCACATGACTATATAATAGCATACACTCTAGTTTTTTAAAAGTGTATTAGGAATCTGTTCTATGCATATATACTATCTACTATCATATGTATCAGCACATCTTTGTAAGTATTGTGAGATATATAAGTTACACTATAACTAAGTACTAATAGCAATTATAAATTATATAATGTAACTATATATGAACATACACATTATATACAATATAAATATAGGTATTATCAATCGATGAATATTAAGTGAATTAACAAAATATTAAATAAAAATAAATGTGTTTTATAAATTAATATAATTAAGATTAGCTATGATATTCATAAAGATTCCTAATATCTATTATACTCTATATTTATCTATATTTACTATATACTAATATTAATATATATATTAATACTATATTTATATATAATATAAATATTATATATATATTATATTAAAATATATATATTAATTCTATATATATTAATATAATATATATAATACATATTAATATATATATATCATGTATATGATAATATATATATACTGTATATATATAATTATTATGGAATGTTAATTCAAATTATGTATATTTATCTAATATTTACCATGTCCATATCAATTAATTACTGGAATTATATATATTAATATATATATATATATATTATATATATATATATATATAATATAATATACTATAATATACATAATGTATATATATATATATAATATATACATTATTATATAAATAACTTATAATATTATAATATATTAATATATATCATTATGATAAATACACTTAACTAATAACACACATATATATAATTACTATGTATAGTATGTATATATATATATATTTAATATTATATATATTAATATATATATATATCGATATATATATATGTATATATATTAAATTATGATACTATATAATATATATAAGTATATATTATATTATTATATATATATACTAATATTAATATATATATATATATAATAATATAATACTTATAGTAATATAACTATATACATACATATATATAATATTAAACATAATATATATTATTATATTATAATATATATATTTATAATTATATATACTTTATAATACTATTAATTAACATATATATAATATATATATATTTTTAATATAACATATGTATATATTAACTATTAATACATATACACTATATATATATATATTAATAATACTATATATATATATTAATATATATATATATTAAATATATATATATTATATACTATACATTACCTATATATTTAGGTATTATTATGTACTATCTATACTATAATATACTATATACTATATAAACACATATATATATTATATATATAAATATATATATATCTTATACTATACATATGTATATACATACATGTATACGATATATATCTGGTAGTGAGTTAGTTATTGATGATATACTCATACTATATAGATATATATATTATATATGTATGTATGTTGTACACTATATATATATAAATTATATATATATAACTATATAGATATATATGTATTACTATAATATATATATATACTAATATGATATATCATATATGTATATATACATAATATATATATAAGTTTCATATAATTATATATATTGTAGTAATGTGTAGTATATAGCTCGTTAGCTTAGTTAGTAGTATGTGTTGTGATATATTAGTGTATATATTTGAGTGTATATTGTGTGTGTGTAATATATATATACTTATATAATATATATATATATATATATATAATTTATACTTTATATATATATATATATATTAATAAAATCTATTAATAATATAATATATAACATTAATATTATAAATATTATAATATTTAATATATTATATATATATATATAATATATATATATATATGTATATATATATATATTATATATATTATAATATATATTAATTATATATTTATTATATTAGACATTATACATACTTAATATAATATATATATAATATATAATATTAATATAATATACTAGTAATTATATTAATATATATAATATACACATATATATTAATATATACTATATATATATATAAATATTAATTATATATATATATATATATATAGATAGATTATATTAATATATATAATATATAATGCATATATTATAACGTTGAGTATATATTAATAAATTTTTTAACATATATTATATATTAATTATATATATAATAATATATATATACTATAATATAGATACTACAAATATATATAATCATATATATATTATATTATATATATATTATATATATATATTAATAATATTATATATATTATTAATATATTATATATATAAACGGTATATATATGTATATTCTAATCTATTAATTTCATATTATATGCTATATCTAATCCTATTTATTTCATTATATATTATATCTATATGATACTTATATACTAATATCTATCTATTCATATCTTATCATAATTAATTACCTATCTACCTATCCTATCTATATCTATCTATTTATATTAATATAATAATTATTAATATTATATATATATATTATACTATTATATATATTATATATATAAATATTAAGTATGTATCATATTAATATTATATACATATCTATATATTTCAATATAATATATCTATATAATCATATTAATATATCTATATATAATATCTATTATATTTATTATAATTTATATCTATATTATACTTCTATACATATATCTTATATTATAATATATATATATTAATAATACTATATATTAATATTAATATATATATAATATATATATATATAATTAATATATTATATTAATATAAACACACACACACACACATTATATACAAAGATAAAGAGATAGATAGAGCAGAGAGGAGAGGCGAGAAGAGAGACAGAGAGACGCTATATATAAATATATAAACGAATGTATGATAAGTATCGATAGATAAATATTTAAATAATGATAGTATAGATGATTATGGTAGTTATGAGAAATAGTTAATTATATGTATACATTTACTATTACCACTCACCTCAAAACAGACACACACACACACATCATCACCACAAACTACCACACACACAACACACACACACTATATATATATAATATAATACTATTATATAACTAATATTTTATACATTATATTAGTCGTGTCGATCGTGAGTAGTGTGAGATGTGTTTATGATGCAACACACAACTCACACACATCACACACACACAACTACACAAGCACACACACATCACATACAGCTCACCACAGCAACATACAGATACACAACACCAACTATACAGCTAACATCCCCATAACATATAGAAATGAGTCAGGATATTGGTGCACAGCATGGACAAAGAGTATCAAGACCGTGTTTAGTGAGGCCTCAAATCTGCAAGGGGTCAATCATTTTTACTTCATTGATTTTCTTGCTCTACGAGGCCTTCGACGAAACTGCTAATCACATCAATCCGTCATTTATTAGTACCTACACCCATGTGTGCATTGGGAACATAAAAGTCTCTTCTCCTGCACAAATTGGGCAATTACACAAGGTCAGAGAAGTTAATTAGAGTTTGGGATGGTCGTTCTAAATGTCACCACGTCCTTGGTGATGGCCGGGCGGGCGCCACTCGCCCCAGGCTGATGGCAACAGCACAAAACAAAAAATGGTGCAATTAGAGCCACAAGAGACAATGTGAATTTGTACTACTCTAAACATATGTGATCCATTATACACTGAACACATGAGTATGCATACACGTATGTAGATATATGTATGGATAGATATATGGACAGATAGATAAGTAGATGCTCATAATAGATAACATGTATTCAACCAAAAAACCAAATATAAATATAGCTGGAATTACCTGGCACCACAAACTTTTGGAGCAGGGGAATTCGCACTAGGACTTGTCAATGTTATCCAACCGGCCAATTTGACGAGATAGTAAACTCGATAAAAACCATAATTCTACAAAGAAACAATAGGGAACAATAATCAAAAATACCAACAAAACAAAGAAAAACAAAAACAAAGTATATAAGGTCAGAATGTCTAAGATATAGGCAAAAAGGACCTTCTAAATAAAATAGTACGAGACACATTGATAAAAACTAACAAATAGAGAATTAAAAAGAGACCAAACCCAAACTGACAGGGGAGCTCAAAAATGCAGAAGAAACTGGCGAACGTGAAAAATACAGCACCAACGATCATACCTTTATATCTCCTTCCATCACACTGTCGAGTTCCCTTTCTCTCCAGTGGTACGCTCAGACAGACTACCTCACGACCTCGACATTACTCGGCAGCATCTAGCCCACCCGTGTCCAGACACGGAAACAGTACACGTTCTGTACACAAACAGAGATGCCTACGACCCAAATGGTAGTACCACAAGAGGAGAACAAGACAATGTACAACATGTCGGTCAGTCAGATAAACAGTCAGTATGCCTCACAGGCAGTACATGACAGAA
>NW_020868880.1:398757-401257 GCF_003789085.1 Penaeus vannamei
TCCCACTCAATAGATTTGCTAAGGAACAGTCAACGGCCAGTATGTAAGTACAGTACATCACAAAATCAGGTAAGTTAAAAATGGTTCCCATAAAGCGTAAAGTATCATCTGACATTCGACAGAAGAAACGCCTGATTAATCAAGTAATAATAAAGCATCATTCAAGCTTTGGCACCTCAGATGAGCGCCAGACGCCGACCCCATGACCTGCGGTCAGCCGAGGCCTCACCCCGTTAGGCTTAACAACAGCGACGCCGCTCCGAAAAATTGCCAGATACAAAATCACCCTTATAACTCCCTTTATCCCAAACCCCATCCTTACCCCCTCCAATACCATCCTAAATCCTCCCACACCACCCGCATCCTTCCCTCAATTCCTCTGCTGCAACACTACAATTTAAGGACATTATAATGCATGGGCTCATTATAATGGAGTGCGTGTGTGCGCCTATGCAGACTGTTCATACGTTCGTGCGCAAGTATGAGCGCGTAGGCACGAAAGTGCGCAGGTGCATATGTGCGCATGTACATGCGTATATATGTGTACAGGTTCATATGAGTGTAGGCGAGTTTAAATTCATGTGCGGATACATGGGTATGTATGCTGCTGTTGTCTACGTAAGGCTATAAGGTTCCATATAGCTTTGTGATAGAGTATATTATATATGGGTATGTTCCGTGCTTATACATGAGGGTTTACATGGGTTTAAAGGCGTAAATATGCAAATTTGTACATATGGTGTATATATTCATGCATGAATGTGTACATTTACAAGTGTATATAAGCATGTATATATGTGTATGTGTATATAGGTATGTATAATGTGCGTGTTTATGTGTATGCGTGGGTGAATGTATAGGTAGACATATGTAGGTATTTATATGTGTATACGTAAAGGTATACGTATATAGGTGTGTGCAGGATGTAGGAAGGTGGATAAATAATTAAGTATATGTATGTATGTAAGTACGTATGTATGTACGTAGAGGTAGTTATATGTAATAAAGCAAGTACAGATATATACACATATGTAAAGGGGGGGGGGGCACTAGGTATGCAAAGAGGGGTGTTTACATATACACGGGTGAGTATACACTCATGTATACTCACTCACTTATCAATAACACATAACAAGCGCATAAACGGACAGGCGATGTGAACATATGACTAGGTCAGACTATGATGGACATGTATGTAGTTATTTATAACGTAAGAATAAGTATCCATATCCATAAGCATAGATACAAGAATAAATGTGTATGCTTGCATATGCATATGCGTGGGAATGAGCATATGCGTAGTACTTAGAGCATGTGCGGGAATGAATATGTCTGCATCAGGTGCACATACGCACAAATGAAGTTAATAAATAAAATAAAATAAAACATATATGCACTTCTGATAATTAAGCCCAGCTCACGGGAGTAGTGAGCAGGCCGTGCATTGCCGCTCCTAAGTCCACTCCAGGTAGGAGCAAACCTGCTGGGGGGGACTTATCAATGGCATTCCGGCTAAATTACTCCCCTCCCACCAAGATACACCTAAGCCAGTAGGTGGGAGGTAAATCGGCTGTCCACCTCCCAAGCATGAGACAAAATATTCAGGAACGGCCCCATTCCCCGGAGGCGAAGGAGCCCCTGGTTACGGCGGCGATCAGGATCGCTCCGGAGCAGGGGGTGCTAAAATATCCGGGTAAAGACAGGCCGCCCCACGTTGATGAACCTTTGCACATACAATATAAGGACCATGAGAACTGAATCCGACTTACTAGCTTTACTAGAGGAACTCTCTTCCATTAAATGGGATGTAGTAGGACTCTGCGAAGTTAGAAGACTAGGCGAAGAGCAGAAGTTATTAAATGAGGGACACGTGCTCTATTGGAGAGGAAAACCTCTGGGTAGCAAACAGGAATTAGGGGTAGGATTCTTAATACACAAACGCTTAGAAAAGAACATTGTAGAATTCTATAGTGTCAGCGAAAGAGTGGCTTCTGTAACAATAAAACTAAACACTAGGTACAACTTAAAAATTATTCAAGTCTATGCTCCAACCTGCAGCCACAGTGATGAAGAAATAGAGAGTTTCTATGAAGATGTTCACTTAGCCAGCGAGAGAACAAAATCCCATTTCACAATAATTATGGGGGATTTTAATGCCAAAATAGGTAAAAAGACAGAGGGCGAAACCGCAGTAGGGAACCATGGAATAGGCACTAGGAACGAGAGGGGACAAATGCTAGTCGAATTTGCGGAGGCTCGATCACTCAGTATCATGAATACATTCTTCGAAAAAAGACTAGAACGGAAGTGGACATGGAAGTCGCCTTCTGACGTCAAAAACGAAATTGACTTCATAATTTCAAATAGGCGCGATATAAAAAATGTAGAGGTTATAAATAAAGTAAATGTAGGCAGCGACCATAGAATGGTGAGAGGCGAAATTAAAATACATCTCAGAAGGGAAACGAACAAACTAATGAGTAAACCACAGCCAAACTTG
>NW_020868880.1:432616-440116 GCF_003789085.1 Penaeus vannamei
TGTGTGTGTGTGTGTGTGTGTGTGTGTGTGTGTGTGTGTGTGCGTGTGTGTGTATGTGTGTGTGTGTGTCTTTTTTTTTTTTTTTACATCTTACCTGAGGTTTGATGATTAAAGAAGAAAAATGCTATTGGAGATGCCAGCATGTAACACAATTAATACGCTTGATGTATGTACTCTCGGGCATGTTATGTAAATCTCTTATACAAATAACATGAAACATTTATCTGATCAGTTCTAATCATATCACACACACACACACACACACACACACACACACACACACACACACACACACACACACACACACACACACACACACACACACACACACATATATATATTTATAATATATAATATCAAGACCAAGAGAGTTACCTGTCAAAATTTTTTGATGAGCGTTAGATGTGTAGGGACAGAAGTGTCTCTGTCTGCACTATTAATTTATAGAACGTAAATCAAAGTGGCCTCTCGTATACGTTGCAGTAGTGTTAGAGTTACTAAAGACAAAGTAGGTAGGTAATTGTTCTGCAAAAGCGTTTTTAATTGTTTTCTGATTTTAAAGCTTAATCTCCTCTTAAATGTCTGCTTCACTTATCAATGATCCCTTTCAGCGGTTAAAACAGTTAGTTGATTTGAGAACGTATTGCACAGAAAGCCCATAGTTATTTTATCAAATAAGTACAAAGGTTTTACGATAATTCATTTCATCATGGAGAGAGGACTAATTTCTACACAGATTATCGGCTTTAGCGACGAGTACTTCTATGCTCTTGAATGGGATATTGATGACAAAGTGAAGGCCGAAGCCAGCAAAGGCTGGTTTACGGTATATACTAATGTGGAAACGTCCTTTATCATTGGTAACATAGGTCTAGAAAGGGTCGTTGGTCGTTATGTTGCGTTTCACTACTATATGTATTACTTGGGTGTTTAAAATTAAGATATTTCAGAAATAAATTTACGTACGAAGGGTGTTTGGACAGGACAAAAGTGTCATCAATATATCGTCGGATGTAAATAGGTCTGACTTCTGTTGGGCAGTTAAGTTCCTGGTGACAAAGAAAGGCATTGCCATATGAGGAGCCAAGTGGAGAACCCATTTGTCTGTTGTAGTGTACAGATAATTATCATACAGGAACACAGTGTGATGAGAAGCAATATAGAGTACATTCCTGAAGCAAATTTGTTGAGCTGGGTAATGTTTATGTTGCCTATCTCCGTGGTTTCTAGAAGTTGGAAAATTTTAAACAACTATTCCACAAAAAAAAAAAAAAAAAAAAAATCGCCATGGTGACGGGTCGTTGGTGGTTAAGGCCACAAAAATTAAATTTCTTGTTTTGCCTCCGGATAAAATGAAAACTTATGAGGCTATTTCTCCTTATTCATGATTTATTTCTACAGGCATTTAAAGGAGAGAGCAACAGGCTTTCAAAGTCATCAAATTATCTTCTTATTTCTCTTGGGTAATCATGACACTTTTCATTCGCATTTACTAGTAAAAGTATTCTCTCTAATAAGCTTGCCAAGAGATATATAGCTATATGGATAAACAGATATGTAGATAGATATGTGTGTGACTGTCTGTGAGTACGAGTGTGAGTGTGAGTATGAGTGTGTGTGTGTGTGTGTGTGTGTGTGTGTGTGTGTGTGTGTGTGTGTGTGTGTGTGTGTGTGTGTGTGTATGTGTGTGTGTGTGTGTGTGTGTGTGTGTGTGTGTGTGTGTGTGTGTGAGTGAGCAACGAGTTTCTATATTTCCTCGTAAGTGCCAATATCAGTAAATATTTTTGGAATCACTATGCACAGAATAAACAGGATAAGATACACAACAATTATCATTCTAGGAACAGTGGCAGTAAACATACGCACGACCTTTTCGTATTATGAATTATGTATTGTATCACCGGAACATAGGCATTTGCTTTATGTTTGTCGCAGGTAAACGCGTAAAAAATGTTTTTTTTTTTTACCAAACTCTTTCATGAAAGATTCCTCCTATATAACAACGTAGCTTTGTAGTTTAATTAATCTGCAACGTTTATATGCACGAATAATTATGATAGATGCAGGGAGAAAAAATGCAAATTCAAAAATTCATCCCCGTGATAGTAGAATTCACAGAGTAATAAAACAATGGAGGTTGGTGGTCGCATTACTAAATTCGATAGAAATTACAAAATGCGAACCACGTTACATGTCAAGATTATTCTCAAACTCAGAGTAAAGTACATCTTACTCGTAACCTCCAAGAACACAACATTTGTGAGAATAAGTGCATGAGAAAAGTTTATTAATATATTAGGCATATGACCAGTAAATACTTACCGTCGGAAAGATATTCAAACACACACATAACATATTATATCAAAGTAAAATATGACGACAATACTCTCCAATTGAAGTAAAAATGGGAAGGAAATACATTCACAGTGGGCTCCAGGTTCGTTGAGGTGCCTATTAGTATCATGTTAAATAGGAATGAGGTATCTTCGAATAGCTATCATATTTTTAACATTTAAGCTTGATGTTAAACATTTTATAACACTGATGAATATTACAATATAATACATTACCGTCATTGTAAATTAGATTCATTTTTACTCATTTTCACAGCTGTATTTTGTGATTTGGGATCTATGGTCAACAAAAACGTTTCTTCTACCCTTATCTATTGAAAATTGCAATTTATCAATTTCGGCTAAAATTGTTTTCTTTTTCTTTGATGTGGGGGAAAAAAGCTTCTATCGAGAGATTTCCTTGACAGCCGAATTAATGGTCCAATAACTGAAAAAGCATGAACTACTCTATCACGTTATGTAAACTCCTGGTTTACTTTGGTGCCTTTGATTAAAGAACATCTCCTTTTGGTTGCCTCATTTCGCTTTCAAGCTAGTTCATGTGTTGAAAAATGTTGATAGAAGGACAAATCCTCGCATCCATCCTAAATTCCCAATGTGGTTACTTTGCTTGAATCATTGTGCTCCTTTCCAGGTTTGGGCTCTGGTGCCAAAAGCCTAAACCTGGGCTCTTGGCACCATATGTATATGTATATATATTATATATATATACATATATATATATTATATATATATATATATATATATGTATATATATGTTTATATATACATATGTATATATATACACACTCACACATTACACACACACACACACACACACACACACACACACACACACACACACACAACACACACACACACACACACACACCACACACACACACACACATACGCACATATATGTATGTATATATATTTGTATATATATATATAATATATATATTATATATATATATGTATGTATGTATGTATATATATATATATATATATATATATATATATATATTAATATATATATATATAATATATATAATATATGTTATGTATATATATATATTATATATATATATATATATAATATATATATATATATATATATGTGTGTGGTGTGGTGTGTGTGTGTGTGATATATATTTGTATATTTATACGCATATACTGTATGTAAAGTAACTGATTGCTTGTTTTTACGTTTACGTGTATAACATAGAAACAGTGAATGTAATGGCACTGCCATTGCATGAATGCATTTCATTATCAAATTCTCTTTTATGTTGAACTTGCCAACTTTGGTTGCTTCGCAGTGACGAATTTAGGATGAGCAATTCCAACTTGTTTCCAGGTGTGGCGACCGAATGAGCGTAATCGTGCATGATGATTGGCTATTGTGACGAGGGATGTGAAGCGTGATTGGCCAGAGTTTCGGTGTTCGAACGCCCGCTTGAAATTGAGGTAATAAGCTACCACGCATTTGTTCGATTCGCGATTCAGGCCAAATGCGCTTAATAATGGTTTAATCATTAAATCGGGAAGGATTATCCAATCCTTCTGCCTGATCCAGCTCGGACAATATTCTGAGCAGGAGAGTGTCTTCGGCGAAAAAGTGTAGATTAATGCACACGGCGAGCTTCAGTATGAAAAAACAAAAGTGAAGCATGTACTCTCTTTATAACTGAATATATACTAGTAGTATATATATTAATATATATATATATATAGTATAACATATATACTTTCTTCTCGCTCTACTCTTTGTTATATAGGTGCAGTATATACACATCACTTCCATCACATACGGCTTATGAATATCAACTGTTATCTTTGAACAGATAATTACGATTTGATTGTTATTATTTCGTGAAATGCAAGATAATATTGAAGTACCACTTGTGGCGAGTCAGAAGTTACAGAAAATAAATAAGATGAACCGCAGCACTACACACACACATATATAAAAACACCCCCACACACACCACACACACACACACACACACCACACACCACACACCACACACACAACACACAAACACAGATATATATATACCCTACTACACTACTTATATGTATTATATATATATATAATATCTATTTGTTCAAATATGAAGTATAAAACATACTGTGTATATGTGTGTGTGTGCTAGTGTGTGTGATCTGTGTGTGTGTGTGTGTGTGTGTGTGTGTTGTGTGGTGCTGGTGTGTGTGTGTGTATATTCTTCTTACTTAACGATTGTTCGCGCCTAATTCGAAAACACACACACACGCATATATACATTTATACATCCATACATATACAACATATACATACATAACCTATATATAGTATATATATATATATATATATCTTATTAATATATATATAATATCATCTTACTTATATAATAATTACACGTATACATGTGTGTGTCGTGTGTGTGCTGTTGTGTGTGTGTGTGGTTTGTGTGTATGTGTGTGTGCTGTTTGTCGTGTGTATGTGTGTGTGGTGCGTGTGTGTCTGTGTGTGTGTGTATAATATGTGTGCATGTGTGTGTGTGTGTGTGTGTGTGTGTGTGCATGGTCTGTGGTATGTATGTGGTGTGTGTGATGTTTTGGGTAAATATAATATGTACACTACGATTTGACGCCTAATTGGTAAACACACACACACACACACACACACACACACACACCACACACACGCACACATATATATATGTGTATATATATTGTATATATACTATGTTAATATATATTAATATTAATATTATACTATATAATATAATATATATATATATATATGTGGTGTGTGTGTGTGTTGGTGTGTGTGTGTGTGTCTGGTGTGTGTGTGGTGTGTTGTGTGTGTGTGGTGTGTGGTGCATGTGTTGTGTCGTGTGTGCATGTATCTAAGTAAATATATATGTTCAAACGCCTTTGACGCCTAATTTGTAACCACACACACACCACACACACACACACACACACACACACACACACACACACCCACAACACACCACCACACACAATATCATATATATATACATATATACACTATATATAATATATATATATATATATATATATATATACTATCTATATAAATATTATATATATATATATATATATATAAAATATAATTATACTATTATATATGGTGTACCTGGTATGTATGTGGTGTATGTTGATGTGTGTGTGTGTGTGTGTGTGTGTGTGTGTGTGTGTGTGTGGTGTGTGTGTGTGTGTGTGTGTGTGTGTGTGTTGTGATGTGTGTGTGTGTGTGTGTCATATCTATATTAATTATATATTATAACTATATAATATATATATATATATATATATATTATATTATACTTATATTTACATTTACTAGACATGTACTTTTTATGTATATATATATATATATATATATATAATACTAACCTATTATATACTACATACTATATATATATATATATATATATATATCTATATGATGTGTGTAAATTTTAAATCACGCTAATACTACTGCATAAGCAGCATTATATATTAAATTCCATAAGAATATATATATACCTCTACACCTCTATATATACAACCACCTAATATATAGTCTCTACTAACTAATATATACCATATATATATATTAATCCGTATAATACACTATAACCTTACTATATACCCCACTATACACCCCTATAAATAATTACACACATTCATACCTACAAATGTATGGTGTAATATGTATATATATATATATATATATATATTATATATATAATCATATACACCAACTACAGATTCTACACTACTAACACTAATTAACTACTACACATCCCTATACTACCTTTATATATTACTATACCTACATATTATATATAGAACACAAGCAAAAACATCATCAGAGTGAACACAAAAATGAAAAAGAGTCTGAAAATATGACTAGTCCTGTCATTTTCATATATAATAAACGTATCTACACACTCACACTATAATAGTATATAATACTCTATAATATCTATATATAATATATATATATATATTATATATAGTTTTAATAAACACACACACACAACACACACACACCACAACACAACACACATAACACAATATTTAATAGTACAATATATACCTATATATATATATATTAAATATACCATAATAATACTATAATATCCCTACAACTGTATCACACACCTATGTACATAGTTTATACTATAAACACTAAATATATATCCCTATATATATATATGACATATATATGTGTGTGTGTGTGTGTGTGTGTGTGTGTGTGTGTTGTGTGTGTGTGTGTGTGTGATTGTGTGTAGATGTAATAGGAGTATGAAATGTCATTTAATATCGCGTTATATACTACATATATATGTTAATTTCATATATATGTATATTATATAATATATATAATATATATATTATATATATATATATTATTATATATGTATATTTTTATATGTAAATATATTAAACATCCACCCAAATCATCATGTGTACATTTTCTATTGATAATCATTAATCAATACTATATATATAACATTTTTGAATAATAACTTCTCTCACATATTGCATCAATATATATAGTATGTACAGTGGTATTTAATGCATCATAGCGGTTATATATCTATACGGTGATGGTATTAGGGGTGGGGGTGGGTGTTGAGTTAGTAGTGAGGGGACTTCGCTAATCTTTAATACTACTTCAATATAGATTTTGATTATATAAGTGTCGCGGTGTAGATGGTGTGTGGTGATGTGTGGGGGATGTGTTGGAGGTGTGTGATGTGTGTGTGTGTGTCTCAGTATTGAATCTATATATAGTGTATGCGCTAGAATACGCTACATATAGCCCGTGACTTATCTATATAATTAATACTGTCTGACTGCTCATCGTAGGGCGAAGTGATAAGATCATGATTAGGTATAAATGTAACAAGTCTAACATGACGTAGGGACATAAGGGTAAATAGAGTATTTTTAAACGAGGGATTAGTACTTATTATAGTTAGGTATTATCTTGTCATCGTATTTTATGTATACTGTCTAGGATCATATCAGTACATACAACTACAGATCATTGCCGGTCTGCTAATAGTAGTGGTAGTAATGAGGGGTAGGGGCGGGGGGTGAGGTAGGGTGATGAACTGTTCGTATGTTATAAGTGTTTGTGGTTAGATAGGATTAATGA
>NW_020868880.1:450116-452616 GCF_003789085.1 Penaeus vannamei
GGTGTTGGTGGTGGAGGAGGAAGAGGAGGAAGCTGGTGGTGGTGGAGGAGGAGGAGGAGGACGACGACGACGACGACGTGGATGAGGAAGAAGAAGAATAAAAAGAAGAATGGGGAGGAGGACGATGACAACGACGACGACAACGAAGAAGAAGAGGGAAGAGGAGGAGGAGGAGGAGGGGAGAGAAAGAGGAGGAGGAGGAATGGAGGGAGGAAAGGGGGGGAGGACGGGGGGGACGACGTGGGGGAGGAAGAAGAAGAAGAAGAAGGAAGAGAAGGAAAAGGAGATGGAGAAAAAGGAAGAGGAACAAGAGGAGGAGAGAGAGAGAGAAGGAGGAGGGGGAGGAGATGAAGAAAAAGAATAAGGAGGAGAGGGAGGAGGAAGAGGACGAAGAAGACAAGTTGGAGGAGGAGGGGGGAGGTGTAAGATGAAGGAGAGTAAGTGTGGAGGAGAAGGTTATAAGAAAAGAAGGAGGAAAACGAAGACGAAAAATAAAACAAACAATGATAAAGAAGGTAAAGAAAAGAAAGATGACAAAAAATAAGAAATAAGAATATGAAAAGAAAGAGGAAGCAAAAAAAACAAGAATAGGAGAAAGAAGACGAAGACGAAGACGAAGACAGCAACAACGAAGATAAAGAAGCAAATCGGAGCGGGAATGCGCGTGCTGAAGATTCTCTGTTGCAGTCGTGGTCTTCTAATAAATAATATTGGCAAGACGAAATAGCGGGTTCCGATGCCAGCCGAGTTTTGTATTACAGGTCTAAAGAGATATTTCTAGAAACTTGATTCCTTTTATAACATATCTCACGATGTTTCACCTACTCATCTTCGGATCATTCTTGATGTACGATTTGAATCCATTCTGAACGACGTGATATTTCGTGATATACTGAGTTGAATAAAATGAAAAATCCCTTTGATTTCCCTGAACCAGAATTTAGTGTTATTGTTTTCATTTACGTTACGATCGTCTCGAATGCTACGGTTATTATAGCGTTTCTCCCTTTTCTGTACTATAATTATAACCTTCGTTCTATGAATCCTAGTTTCTATGGTATTATGGGTAATGAAACGTGAAGCCTTGGTCATATATTGAGAGAAATCTTGCAGTAGAGTAGCCTGATATATCGATATTTCACGTAGGTGCAAAGTTTAACGTAACATTATGGGGTTTACCCTAAAGTTATGATCATAATATGAGTGATATATATCATAGTCCAAATTTCTGTCATTATTAGCTATATCTTTCCCCTAGTCAAGATATATATCATTCTTGTTCTAATTTACAGACGCAATCTCCTTATTTATATAAAAAGGAACTCGCTTATTACCCTTCACACTTTCAAACACGGATGCATCATAATAGTGTAATTAGCTTTATACTAATTAAACTGCTAATCCTCGTATAGCCGCCAGGGAATGTACTTTTAAATCAGTATATAGACCTAGTCGTTTCACAAGCCATGGGTTCACTTAAAGTATAGGACCTAGGAAGCAATTAATTATAACTACAAGAATAATATTACTTATAAAACTATTACTATTACTAATCTTACTGCTCTTAGAATATTCAACATAATCATTTTAATCATCATCATTATTATATTCTTCAATATTATTATTTACTATCATTATTAATGGTATCATTGTGATCATTATTGTTATCTTTATTACTATTTTCTTTATGATCATTATAATTAGGATTGTTATAAATTTTATTAATAACATCGTTATTATCATCTTTATTATTATTATTGTTATCATCATCGTTATTATTATTGTTATTATTATTATTATTATTATCATTGTCATTACTTTATTATTCTCATCATTAATTCTATTATAATTATTATTATTCTTATTATTATCATTATTATCACTATCATTATCATCACTACTATTATCATTATTATTGCTATTATTATTGCTGTATCATTATTACCATCAGCATCATAATTATTATTACTATTATTATTGTTATTATTATAATTATTATCATTATTATTATTAACACACACACACACCACACACACACACACACACACACACACACACACACACACACATATATATATATATATATATATATATATATATATATATATAATATAGACATATGTATATATATACACACACATTCACACACACACCGATAAACATATCCATATATATAAATAAATAATATATATATATATATATATATATATATATATAAATATATATAATATAATAATAAAATTTGTATGCATGTGTATATAACATATATGTGTATAATATAATACATATATATATGTAACACACACACACACACACACACACACACACACACACACACACACACACACACACACACACACATAAACATATCACTATATACATATATATATATATATAATATATATATATATATATATATATATATATATATATATAATATATAATATATTATATATATATATATATATATATATATATATATATATATATATATATATAT
>NW_020868880.1:477884-480384 GCF_003789085.1 Penaeus vannamei
ATATATATATATATATATATATATATATATATGTATATATATACATTCTCGATAATATGAAGAAAGCTTCCCTCCACGAGATCAGCGGGAATACCTCCCCGTCATTTCCAAGAGCCTTCCCTTCCCCTCCGCGCGGGCGACGCGGGCCAGCCTTCACTTCTCGTTAGCGCGTATCTGCGACGCGTCACTCGATCGCCCCGAGTCGAAATCAGGCTTCGGGACGACACCACTTTTGGCTTGATGGAATTCCCGGGACTGCCCGCTGGCGCCGACCCGGCCGCGTGCGATCAACCCGCTGTCGGGTATCGTTAGTGTTGGAGGTTTAACAAAATGTTGTTTTGATTCAGTTATCTCCCTCCACAGATACGTTTCCTGGCAAACAAAGTCACATCGTCTACGACCCCCCACCCACCCCCACCCCACAAAAATCAAAGCACATGCATATACATATATGTCATCATTATTATTACTATCATTATCATCATTACTTTTATTACCTCCAGCAAGGAGGTTATGTTTTAGGTAACGCTGGTTTGTGGGTCAGCAGGATAACAAAAACTTTTTCTCTGAAATTTCTACCAGACATTGTTTCTTAGTCTTTAGATGCCATTAAATTTTGGTGGTGATCCGGATCATGATCCTCATTGTCCTTGAGGAAGAGGTGATTCTAACGTTTCTTCAAGTGTGGAGACATTGCATCAGTGACCCTATTGCCTTCCCGGATATAGGCTTCGAATTATTAATATCATTATTATTTACATTATCATTTTTGTCATTATTATTATGATAATAATAATAATTATTATTGTTACTATTATCATTATTATTATTATTATATTATTATTATTATTATCATTATTATTATCATTATTATCATCATCATATTTGTTATCATTACTCTTTTTATCATTATTGATATTATTATTGTTATTGTTATTATTATCATTATTGTTATTGTTTTTGATTTAACTATTATCATTATGGTAACAATAATAATAATGATAATAATGGTAATAGAATGATTATGATAATAATAATGATAACAATATTAGTATCACTGTTATCATTATTATCATTATTAATGCTATCATTGTTTTTTCATTATCTTTTTTATTTGCTATTATTACTATAAGTTTTATCATTCCTATTATTATCATTACTTTTATCCTTATTACCATTATAATAAGAAAATCAATAATAATAACATTGATCATAAAATTGACAATAGTCATAATAAGGGTAATACAAAGATTATTATAACCATTTCCATTATTGTTACCATTAATAACATCATTATTTTTCTTATCATTAGCATTATTACTGTCCTCATAATTATAGTTATAATTATTATTTTCATCATCATAATCATCATTATTAGTTTTATTACAATTTTCTTTGTTAAAATATCATTATCTTTACTATTATTGTTCTCTTTATTTTTGTTAAAAATATCATTATATTTACTATTATTGTTATTATCATTATCGTCATTGTTATTATTATCATTACAATTATAACTGTTCTGTAAATAATCTTTATTCTTATAATTATCATTAACATTATCAATATGATCATGATGATGATGATAATTATTATTATTGTTATCATTATCATTATTACCAATTTTATTATGATTATTGCCATTATTATAATCATTGTTATTACTGTAACGAGGATCATTATCAATATCATTAATTTATCATTTTTATCATCATTATTTACTTTCCTATCTATATTCTTGAGAATATATCAGCTTTTATAGTTGTTATTCATCATCAGCGTTAATATTTTTCATTATCATTATTTATTACTATTATTATTTTCAATATTATTACTATTATCTTTATTGTTATCATTTTCAATCATCATTACTGTTATTATTGTTGCAATTGTCTTTATAATCATTACTCTATTTATTATTATTACTACTATCTTTCTTATTATTATCTTAATTATTTTTTTTTACCATAATCACTAATATCATGATTTTTATTATCATCATAATTATTATAATCTTTTTGTTATCAGTATGATTGTTGTTATTATTATTATTAATATCATCATTATCATTACTATTATCATTATTATTATTATTATTATATATTATTATTATTATATATTATATTATTATTATTATTATTATTATTATTATTATTATTATTATTATTATTATTATTATTATTATTATTATTATTATTATTATTATTATTATTATCATCATTATCATAAGTAGTATAAGTAGTAAGACTAGTAGTAGTAGTATATTTTATAAATAGATAATAAACATATATATATATAATATATATATATATATATATATATATATATATATATATATATATATATATATATATATATATATATATATATATATTATGTATGTATATACATATATATATTATATATATATATATATATATATATATTATATATATATATATATATATATATATATATATATATATATATATATATATATATATATATATATATATATATA
>NW_020868880.1:485384-487884 GCF_003789085.1 Penaeus vannamei
CTCACAACAGGAGTATTTGGAGATGTCGGTACCTGTGCAGAAGGACCAAGCTACGGGTTTTCAAGGCCCTGATAATACCAGTTTTGCTATACGGTAGCGAAACCTGGACATTGTCCTGTGCCTTGGAGGCTCGTCTTGAAGCCTTTTGTAATAGGTCCTTGCGCCGGATCATGGGGTACTGTTGGCTGGACCATGTGTCCAACCAACGGTTGCACCGTGAGACTGGCACAGGACCTGTTATCTGCACAATCCGTGATCGCCAACTCAGGCTATACGGCCACCTGGCTCGCTTTCCTCAGGATGATCCTGCCCATCAGGTCGTCTCTGTTCGAGACAACCCTGGGTGGAGGAGGCCTGTGGGACGACCTAGGAAGTCGTGGCTTGGACAGATCGACCAAACCTGCCGTGAAGAACTAGAGATGGGCCGAGTCCCTGCCTGGCGTCTAGCCATGAGGGATCCTCGTAGGTGGAAGCGAAGGGTGGATGCGGCTATGCGCCCCCGGCGGCGTCAGCCCCCTTGATGATGATTCTTTGTTATAGCTTTTATTATCATTATTTTTTATCAGTATGGCAAAGTATGATTTAGATATTTTCCTTTCTCTTCCTAATAAAAAGAAAAAGATAAAATACACATGAATGATGATGAATAATGTTTACAGGTTGGAAATATTGGTAATGGGATCACATTAATTGCTAAAGAGTTTAATGTACTGGAGCCTATGAATATTTAAGGAATGCAAACCTGAAAGAGGTGCATCATTTTAGGGAACACATTTTTAAGATATGAAAATAATAGTAATAATAGTATGTTACAATAATGGTAATAACAATGTTAATAATGATGCTAATGATAATAATGATAACAATAATAATGATGAAATTATTAATAATAGTTAAAAATAATGACGATACAGTTAATAGTAATGCAAATAATAATAATAGTAATAGTGATAATAATAATGAAAAACAATAATGATAATGATAATGATAATAACAATAATAACAATGATGATATTTAAATTACTACTACTACTACGACTGCTAATAATAGGAGCAGTGATAATTATGATAATAGCAATGATAATAATAGTAATGATAATAATAATAATAATAACAATAATTGTAATAATAGTAATGCTAGTGGTAACAATAATAACAATAACAATAATGGTAACAATATCAATAACAATGATGATAAAAGTACTACTACTACTAATAATAATAATGATGATGATAATAATAATAATATTAATAATAAGAGTAATGAAATTGATTATGATTATACCAATAACAACAATAGCAATAATGATAATGATAACAATTACAATAACAGTGATGTAAATAATGATGACTATAACAACCGTGATTCTACTACTGCGACTACTACCACTGATAAAAAGGATAATAATAATGATGACTATAATAATGGTAGTCCTACCAGTAGTACCAATGATAATGATAATACCAGTGATTCTACTATCAAAACTACTCATAGTATGGATAACAATAATTGCTATTTCTTTTTCTTGTCCCCAGGGCATGGCTACAAAGCTAGGAGCGCTGGAGAGCAAGGTCGAGGCGGGAGACGGGTCACGTCACGAAACCAGGTCACACCAGCAAGGAGCGGCACAATTCGGCTCCGAAACCGAGATTGCAGCACAGGTAGGCCTATGTATCAACCTTTTATTATTTAATTGTTTTATGAACATGTTCGCACATTAATGATAACAATAGTAATATTGATATTAATAATGATGATAGTAATAATAATAGTAAAAATGATAATAATGATTATAACAATAATGATGATTATGACGATGATGATGATGATAAAGATGATGATGATGATGAGAAGGAGGATAACGATGATTAGGATGATGAAGATATAATAATGATGATGATGTGATGATGTACTTACGATAATTATGATAATGACAATGATAATGCTATGAATAATAATAATTATTATGATGATAACAATAATAATGATAATAGTAAGGATAATATTCTTTCTTATTATCATTATCACCATTATGATTATTATTATTATTATTAACATTATTATTATTATCAATATTATTATTATTATCATCATTATCATTATTATTATTACCAATATCCTTGATACTTTTTTATTATCATATCATCATTGTTATCATTATCTTTGCTATTATCATTATTGTAATCGTTCTTATAATTATTATCAATAATTTCATAATCCTTATCATTGCTATTATCATTATTATTATCATCTATCATCATCATCATTATTATTATTATTAATATTATTATTAGTATTATTACTATTATAATAATAATAATAATATAATAATAATAATATAATATAATAATAATAATAATAATAATAATAATAATAATCATTATTATTATTATTTTTATTATTATTATTATTATTATTATTATTATTATTATTATTATTATTATTATTATTATTATTATTATTATTATTATTATTATTATTATTGTCATTATTTTTATC
>NW_020868880.1:502884-505384 GCF_003789085.1 Penaeus vannamei
CATCATTGTTATAATTGATATTGATTATAGTTATCACTATCATTATCATCATAATTGTTATCGTGATTATAATTGTTAGCATTATCATTATTGCTATCATTAATGATGATAATAATAACAATACCAATAATACTGATAATTAGCTATTATCCTTGTTATCATTATCATTGATGTTATCATTATTATTATTACCATTATTTTTATCATCATTGTTATTATCATCGTTTCAGCGATTCTGATGCTGATGATTATTCTTTATCCTAATTTTCGTTGTAGTTATATATATATATATATTTTTCATTAGTATTGATATTATCATCTGTACTATTTTGATTATCATTATTCTCATTACAATTAACATTATCATCAGTATCATCATTATCATTGATATCAGTATAGTCATTATCATTACTTTTATTTAATTATCATCATTAATATTATCATTATTATTATCATTGTCATTATCATCGTTATTACTACTATCATTATTGTTATTATTATGATCATTATCATCATTGTGATGATGATGATGATGTCATTGCTATTATTATTGTTATCATTTCCATTATCATTATTTTCATTATCAGTAGTAGTATCACTGGTATCAATATCATTATTGCTTTTTTATCATTAATGTTATCATTCCCACTGCTATTATAACCATTATCATTTTATCAATTATTCCATATTATTACTACCATTATTATTATCATTTTATTAATCATTCGTTATGATTATCATTATTATCATTATCATTATCATAATCTTTTATCATTATGATTTTCATAACAATCATAATCCCTACTATTTATAGCATTACTGTTATTATCATTATCATTGCTATTATTATCATCATTATTAACATTATCATTATTATTATCATCATTATTGTTTCATTATTATTATCATCATTATTATTATCATCATCATTATTATTGCCATTATAATGATCATTACTGCCTTTAACATTATTATTGACATTATTATTATTATCATTATTGTAGTCATCATAATGATAATGGTGGTTATGATAATGATTACCACTACTATTACTATTGTTACCGTAATTATCATTGTTATTTTTAGTATCATCATTATCATTTTTATCATTGTCTTTATCATTGTTACTTCTGTCAGTATTATCAATAATATCATCGTTATCATTTTTATTCTCACTTTTATTGCTATTGAATTTCACATCATTACTACTATCATTACCATTGTCATATCTTTTTATTATCCTTATCTTTATAATTTTTGTTATTGATATCATAATCATTACCATTATGATTGTCGGTATTGTAATCATCTTAATGATTATCATTATCATCATTACTAATATTACTAACATCATTATCATATACCTCATTATTACTATCATTTCTATTTCTATAATTATTATTATTATCATTATTATCATTATCACTCTCTTTTTATTATTATCATTATTATTGTCATTACTATCATTATCCTATAATAATAAAGTGAAAAATATAATCATCATTGATAATGTTGTTGTTTCTATCACTATCATCATTGTTCTGATCATTGTTCTCATCATCATTCCTATCATTCCTACCACTATAATTATCATCATCATTATCATATTAATCTTATGATTCCTATTTTCATTAATGTTTCTATTCATTATCACTGGCGCTTCTATGATCAATAAGATTATTATAACTTATTTATTATCATTATGATTATTATCATTATTAGTATCATACTATTATCATTATCAATTTAGTTATTGTTACATTATTATTTTTACATTATATTTTCATTATCATATACATATCAATTAATAATGTTAAAATAATCATTATTGCTATTATTTTCATGATCATCACTATCATTATTATTGTTGTTATTCATCATTATCATTATTGTGATTATTACTATTATTATCATTATCATTATTGCTATTTCTACTATCAGTGTCATTATATCATAATTACCATCCTCATTATTATGATCATTATTATTATCCTCATCAATGATATTATCATTGTTATTGTTATCAATATTATTATTGTCATTATTGCTATGATCAGTATTATTGTCATTATTACCATTACTATCATCATTATCATTTCATCATTACTATTATTATTCATATTATTGTCATTGTTATTATCATGATTATTATTACCATTATCATTATTATAATCTTTATCATTATCAGTATTATGATTATTGTTATCTTTATCATTATCCTCATTATAATCATCGTCATCATTATTATCATTATCATCATCATTATGTTTATTATTACTGCTATTATCATTATCCTTATTATCATTATCAATCATCATCATCATCATCATTATCATAATAATTATGGTGATTAATATCATTATTACTTTTTTATTGTTAATTGTTATTTTCATTATTGTCATTAATATTATCATCAGCTCGGTTATAAATGTAATTATCATTATCATTGCTATTATTATGACTATTATTATACTAACAATGACTATTATTATAATAATTA
>NW_020868880.1:537019-539841 GCF_003789085.1 Penaeus vannamei
CAAGAAATGATAGTTTGTTATTTTGTTCAGTCTCACAAGTGAATTTTATATTGGGGTGTTGTGAGTTCAAGTATGAGGAAAGGATTAATGTGAGAGGGGTCGTTAAAGAGTAAAAAAGTATCATCCATATAACGGCGATATAAAATAGGTTTGAAATTAGCAGGGCAGTCATTCATCCATGTTTGTTCATGATGGCAAAGGAAAGTATTGGCATAACAAGGGCCAAGTGGTGATCCCATTGCTACACCGTCTACCTGTGTGTAAATAGAGCCATTGAAGGTAAACACTGAGTTGTGTGCGGCTATGTCCAATAATTTCCTGTATGTCGTCTTGTTCAGGCCATACGAGTTTAAGAGTGAGGAGGTTGTTTTGTTTAAAATTATGTCAGTGGTTTCATTGAGGGGAACATTAGTGAATAACGACTCTATGTCAAAACTGGCCATTGTGACAGGCCGTAGTGGTTTAAGGTCACTAATTTCTTTGATGAAAGAGAAGGAGTTTTCTATGGTATATTCATTGGTGGTTAGAGGGGTTATCAATTGAACTAAGAATTTTGCAAGATTGTAATTGAAAGTACCAATGGCAGAGATGATGGGGCGTAAAGGCTGACCAATTTTATGAATTTTAGGAAGGCCATATAAGCGACCAGGTTTTGAGCCAGATATAGTCAGGAGATTATAAGTCATTTCTCCGATAGATGTTCTTATCGAGCGTAAGAGTCTGTTTAGTTTATCTTCTAATTTCAGTAGATGAGTGGCAGTGTCAGACATGATTGGTTTAAATTTGGAGGAATCACTAAGTATCGTGTTTAGTTTACTAAAATAGTCATCTCTGTTTAGGATAACAACTCCACGTCCCTTATCTGGCTTTGTGATAACAATATTGTTATCATCTCTTAGAGCTATTAGGGGTGTAAGGGAGGGATATGGAGTATGAATACTCTTGACATGACATTTGAATTTCTTGTAAGTATCGTGTGCCACAGTAGAAATGCTGTTGGTGATATGATTCCATCTATCTTTGTAAATCTCACAGTTTTTGATGGTGTGACATAGTTTTTCAAAACAAAGAAAGAACTGGTTATGGGGAATGGTACTGGGTGGTATACAATAATCGAAACCTAAAGAAAGGACTTCTTTTTGTTCATCTGATAATATCCGATCAGAAAAGTTGAAAATAACCTTATTCTTGTCCACTTTTTTGTTTAGGTCAATTCCTAGCTTAGTTAATTTCTTATTGTGTCTGAAATCAACCTTACATAATTTCTTTTCCATATTTCGTTCATTGAGGGATAATAAACATTTGGAATCGAAATAGGAAATACAGGAAGTGAGGAGAGTGGTGTCATCCTCCAGTTTCTTTTTGATGGTAGGGATCTTTTTCTTTTGTTTATCTATTTCCCAGTCCAAAAGATCGAAGCACCAAGAACGATATGTCCTGGTAGTTTGGAATGTGGGACAATACACTCTAAATTTAATAAAGTCTGGTATGGTTCCGTAACATTTACAGATCTCTAGGAATTTTAAGTCTTTTTCTACTTTCTTGGAGCGGAAAGAATTCCTTTCAATTTTCCTGTAGAGGTCCAGAGTATTCTTGCCGTATTTCTTCAGTATATAATGGGTTATAGATGAGTCCCGTGGGAATCGAATTCTTATCAGGAAGAAAACCAACACGGCTGAGAAGAACTTCATTATTGCAATTGCATACGTTTCGGAGATGCAATCTCCATCATCAGTGCTATAACAAAAAACAACAAAAATTAATTTAAAAATACAAACAAATTATAATACAAAACATACAAACAATATAATAGAAAAACAATATCAAAAGATCGTAAAAACAAGTTGGTGAGCAGTAACAGGTACTAACCAAGCTATGGGTTCTTTTGATAGTTTATATGGTAAACAGGGTGGTTGCAGTGGCAGTGTTGTTTAGCTCTGGTTTCATTGTTTGTTTACTTGTCCTAGCTGTCAGGCTAGGTATGTGGGATCTAAACAACACTGCCACTGCAACCACCCTGTTTACCATATAAACTATCAAAAGAACCCATAGCTTGGTTAGTACCTGTTACTGCTCACCAACTTGTTTTTACGATCTTTTGATATTGTTTTTCTATTATATTGTTTGTATGTTTTGTATTATAATTTGTTTGTATTTTTAAATTAATTTTTGTTGTTTTTTTGTTATAGCACTGATGATGGAGATTGCATCTCCGAAACGTATGCAATTGCAATAATGAAGTTCTTCTCAGCCGTGTTGGTTTTCTTCTTCCTGATAAGAATTCGATTCCCACGGGACTCATCTATAACCCATTATATACTGAAGAAATACGGCAAGAATACTCTGGACCTCTACAGGAAAATTGAAAGGAATTCTTTCCGCTCCAAGAAAGTAGAAAAAGACTTAAAATTCCTAGAGATCTGTAAATGTTACGGAACCATACCAGACTTTATTAAATTTAGAGTGTATTGTCCCACATTCCAAACTACCAGGACATATCGTTCTTGGTGCTTCGATCTTTTGGACTGGGAAATAGATAAACAAAAGAAAAAGATCCCTACCATCAAAAAGAAACTGGAGGATGACACCACTCTCCTCACTTCCTGTATTTCCTATTTCGATTCCAAATGTTTATTATCCCTCAATGAACGAAATATGGAAAAGAAATTATGTAAGGTTGATTTCAGACACAATAAGAAATTAACTAAGCTAGGAATTGACCTAAACAAAAAAGTGGACAAGAATAAGGTTATTTTCAACTTTTCTGATCGATATTATCAGATGAACAAAAAGAAGTCCTTTCTTTAGGTTTCGATTATTGT
>NW_020868880.1:544157-549157 GCF_003789085.1 Penaeus vannamei
TATTTACTTATGTGTGTCTTTATATAATATATATATATATATATATATATATATATATATATATATATATGCATATATATATATATATATATAATATATATATATATATATATATATATATATATGTGTATATATATATATATATATATATATATATAATACATACATATACATATATATATATATATATATATATATATATATATATGTATATATATATATATATATAATATATATATATATATATATATATATATATATATATATATATATATATATATATATATATATATTATATATTATTATATATTATAATATATATATATATAGTATATATATATATATATATATATATATATATATATATATATATATATATATATATATATATATATATATATATATATATATATATATATATATATATATATATATATATATATATATATATATATATATAATATATATATATATATATATATATATATATAATATATATATATATATATATATATATATATATATATGTATTCGTATTCACACATGCACGCCCATAAACACGCTCACACACACATGCACATATTCAGATGGGAAGAGGTCATAATCCGTATTATTACAAAATTATCTTTATGATAAGAATCAAGAACATTCTATTTATCTTTCATTTTTTTCATTTCATCTACAAAACTTTCTAATCAAACTCTTTCTTATTCATCGGTAGTTATTTTCACCACACACACACCGACACACACCGACACACACACATACACACACACACACACGTATCACCCTCCCCTTGCCCCAACAAACTGACAGTATCTCCAGATAAGTGTCTCATATCCCGCACATGACAACCTATTGACAGCCTACAACTAGCCATAAAATAACCTAAACTACACGCTTAAGCATGATGACTTCATAAATCTTCTGAAATAAACATCACAGGAATAAAGTCTACAGAACATAAACATTGCCGAGATATCTCCCCTTCATTAGTTTTGCCTTGTTTGATTTTATTTTATTTTTTTCTTTTTGTTTCAGAATCCCCTAATGGCTGTCTGTGTTTCCTGTTTGTTTGTTCGAACGTTTTTTGTGTTATTTCCATTACCTTTTTAGGGAGGGAACCTTCACATACCACCACAGAAATGAGTAGATTAAATGCCTTTCGGTTGGGAGTGAGTAGATTCATGAGAAAATGAAGAGAGAAGCGATAAGAAAACTATTTTTATTTTATCTTTTATTTTCTCTCTTAATGGAGAGCGCTTTTCCATACAGAATTTGATAACAAAAGCAATAATGATTAGAACAACAAAGTATAGCTGTCATCTTACTAATAATGTTGACAAAAAATAATTACAATGGGATTGATAAGTATAACACTGCTCATCATCACACTTATAGTAATGGCAGAAATAGCACTATAACATTGATAACTCCATCAATAGTTATGGTGATAAGTATACTGAGGATAATATTAACGATACTGGTAAGTGATCTCAATACCTTTGCAATAATTTCATGATGATAACGATAAGAATAAAATTGCCAGGAAACAAACAAAATAAAAGCAGTAATAATAACATCGATAACGTAACAGTAATGGAAATGAAAATAAGAAAGTTAATGGAAAGATTTAACATTAACGGTAATGGTACAGCAGTGATACTGGGAGGGATGTTAACAAGCATTACCTTCAAGTTACTATCAAAAGGATGATCGTAACAATATACCAACAATAGTAATAATGAAAATAATGACAAATTTTATCATTATTATCATTCTTATTATTGCCATTCTTAATATATCTACCATTATTATTATCATTATTATTATAGCTATTATTGTTATTATTATCATCAGTATTTATGCTTATATTATCATTATTACAACAATAACAATAATAAAACTAATATAAATATGGTAAATGAATATATAACAACAATATGAAGAAAAAATAGTACAAAAATGATAATGATAATAACATCAATGAAGATAGCAATAACAATGAAAATAATAATCAGAATGATACTGATGAGTAGATGATTAACAAAAATTGTGATAAGATAATGATAAAAAATGACAATGATGATATAAATATGATCAATAATGATGAATGATAATAATCATAAAAAATACAATAATAATGATAATAGAAAAATGTAAAATAATGAAACAATGATAATAAAAACAAGAAAAATAATAATGCAAATATTAACATTATCATTATTATTGTTATTATTATTATCAAGCTAATAATGATAATGATATCAGTTACAATAATCATAATTATAACGATGACGATGATGGTAATATTGATGAAAACAATAATAATATCAATGAAAGTAATGTCTTGAATAATCATAATAATGATGATGATAATAATAATGCTGATAATAATGATAATGAAGATAATGATAACAATAACAATAACGATAATAACAAAACAAGAGTAATAATCATAATAAGGATTATTATGATGATGAAAATGATAATGATAATAAGGATAGTAATAACCATACAATATATATAATGACAATAATTGTGAAGATAATGATAATACGATTAATAATGATAATCGTGATAATCATAATAATAACAATATTGATATTATTAATAACAATAATCATAATAACAATATTGACATTATTGATAACAATAATCATTATCAATAATGATAATGATAATGAGAACAGTAAATACGATAACAACAATAATGTTAATGATGATATAGGAATAATAATAACAACAATAATTATCATTCCGATCATAATATTGATAATAAAAATGATAATTACAGTAACAATAACATTGGTAATAAAAATAATAATGATACTAATTAAATAATAATAATAATAATAATAATGATAATATTAATAATAATGATAATGATAAATGAAAAATGATAACAATAGTAATGATAGTGATAATAGTAATGAAAATAATTATAATAATAATGATAATGATAATAATAATAGTAACACTAATGGTTATGAAAATGATGATGCTAATTATGATTACAATAAAAGAATTAAGGATAATAATAATGATAATGATAGTAATTATAAATACAATGCTAATAATAATGATGATGATGATAATGTATATAATATGATCAAATGATGATGATTAAAAATGATTATGATAATGATTATCATTATCATTATTATCAAAATTATTAATATAATTATCATTATCATTATATTATCATAATATAAAAAATGATAATGATGATAATAATAAAAAATAATAATGATAATAGTAATAAGGATGATAATAGTAATAGTAGTAACAATAATAATAATAATATCACTAACAATAATGATAATAATATCAATAATGATAATGATAGTAATAATAATGATAACAATAATGATGATGATAATGATATCACGAATAATAACTATAACAATAGTAACAACAATAATTGTGGGAGTAGCAGCAGCAGTAGTAGTAATGTTGATGATAATAATGATAATAATAACAATAATGATAATAATAGTAATAATAATAGTAACAATGATAACAGTAATGATAATAACAGTAATAATAATAGAAATAATAACAATAATAATAATAACAATAATCATCCTCATTCTCATTCCATCATCATCATCATCATAATAATAATAATCGTGATAATAACGATAATATTATCAATAACCTTGAATATGATAATAGTGATAACAACAATAAAAACAATAATAGTAAGATTAATGAAAATCATCTTAATCATGGTCATGATATTGTTAGTAATTATCATAACAATGATAGTAATGATAATAATAATAATAATAATGAATAATGTAATAATAATAATAATAATAATAATAATAATAATAATAATAATAATAATAATAATAATAATAATAATAATAATAATAATAATAATAATAATAATAATAATAATAATGATATCGATAATGATAATAATAATAATAAAAACAACCGTAATAATAATAACAATAATAATGATGATAACAATTATAATAATAATAGTAATAATAACAATAACAAAAAACAACTATTATAACAATAATATCATTAATAACAATCATGGTGATAATTATAATAATAATGATAATGGTGATAATGATAGTAATAAAGAATAATAGTAATGATTATGATTATCATAATAATAATAATAATAATAATAATAATAATAATAATAATAATAATAATAATAATAATACCAATCATGATAATGGCAGCAACATCAACAACAATTATAATGACAGTATTGATGTTACTGATAATAAAAAAGAGTTATCTTAGCGATGTTATTAATCCAACTGGCAATATTTTGATTGTTGATAATACTTCCTTTCACATGCAACCTTCTTTTGTTTGTTTGTTAGTTATAGTCACGAAAAAGCTTACGTTTACACTGTAACATATGGTACAAAGTCTGATCCTCCGCTTTAATGTTTCTTTTTTTAATATATTTTTGAAAAGAAAATAGATAATAATTTTCATACATAGATTTATTATTTTCCTTTTCTTGAGACTGTGAAGATTCCAGGGACTTATTCCATAAGAAAGTAGAATCAGTGTTCCTTTGCATTTCGTTCACTTTCATGCAATAGCATTGTTATGAGGCTTCTTTACAAATGATTCGCTATTAATGCTGTAGCATACTTGGCGAATTCCGTTCGTATTCTGATTCATTCTACTTTTTAAAACCATTTTTCAAATCATATGCAATTAACTGTTGTTGCTTTTGTTTAAATCCCATATTCTACTTATATCTATAAGTTAAATTTTCGGTGAAAGTAAAGTAGAGTTTGTTAAGTTAAGTTTTCCAATCCATTGTATACTAACAACGCCCCCACAGTGACAGAATGCCATTCATATTTTGCGTCTCAAAAGTGAAGACTATTTCTCTCTAAAAACCACGGGCTCTGATAGATGCAAAGTAGATAGCCTCGGCAATGCATAACTCCCCACTTCATTTCTGAGAAGTTGCGTGGAGAATCTCAAGGAAATCGATCCATCAAGAGCAC
>NW_020868880.1:554157-556657 GCF_003789085.1 Penaeus vannamei
AATGATAAGTTTCTCTAAAAGGATTTTTCTTACTATAAAGTAAATAGTATATGTACACAAATATGTATGTAAAATTTGATGTGAAATGAGAGAGCGAGAGCGGTGGGGGTATTCTAATGTCACAAGTTAGTGAACTTATGCAGTATATTACAAGCTAAATCAGCACTTATCATCTTGAGAGAGTAACATCTACACTCATAACCAAGACCATCACCTAACACTATCATCACACTACAGCATATCCACTAATACTAGTACAACAATCAATAGTGAGAATTCATCACTCTATGAAATGATTGATATATATAAATTTATAACTCACTCATATATTATTTTAGTTGTTTGAAGCCATAGCTACAGTCAGCCTCTTGACTCTTAATAATTAGTTAATAGATTCAGGTAAGTTGATATATCGCACGACGAATTTTATCTTGATTATTATCTTTTTTTTTATTTTTTATATTGACTCGCATTCATACTCCTTCGAGAGTGTAGTCTAACCAACAATGCCTCAACCTGTAAAAAGTGTGCTGCGTAGTGGAGGAATTCTTACCGCGCATGAGCATACAACAAATGAGTGTTTTATGTAATATGGTCATCATCTATTCATACTTAGTATGCCTAAGGTTTATAGATACATAAAAGCAGTATAGTATTATTATGTGAGCTGCGACATAATTGGTGTAGCCTGTCATACTATATCTACCTAACATCCTCTCACTTCTGAGGTATAAGTATGATTGATGAGCTCATGCATTTTATAAGATGTTTTAATAAGAATAATAACATACAAATCTTCAGTACTGTGATACTAACACAGCATATATAACATAGAACAACTACGATTTAACACATACACACAGCCTATAAATCTGTATACAAAGTGTATAACACTACAGAATGACCTACCGAACATCCGATAGCATAACAGGACGCCATACAACATTAATAAACTTAATAAGCCCATCTACAATATAGATAATATATCTATTGGTCAATTTATACTCATATAATAATAAAGACAATAATCAACCATATATAATTATGCAATTATCAATATATATAAAGTATAATGCCATATCAATTTAATTATATGTCCGCGTATTATAACAAATAATAGAGAGGTATAATACAATGGTACACCTATTAGAGATACCACTAAACACCAATTCACTATGACATAGTGATATATCGCTTTTATCATCTATAATTTTAATTAACATTATATATTAGATCATTCTTAACTTTTTTTTCAGCGCATATACTCACAGAGTGTATAAATAACAGCTCTTGTTATTCATCTGTACGATACAATATATTAGTTGTATTTTATATAATATATAGTAATTTTATATATAATATATATATAGTACTATTTATATATACATTAATTCATATATATTTATATTAATTATATGCGTAGGTACACAAGGGCTACCTCTCTCGCGAGCAATTTAATACGAATAATATTGCTTATATTCCTCATAAGGAAAGTGATATGTGTTGTGATGGTGTGTCGTGTGTGTGTGTGTGGTGCACTACACACACACACAATTCTCTTCTCATCATCTTTCAATCTATTATTATAAACATTGACCCCCCCCCTCTCTGTCTTATTCATCTTCATATTTCTCTCTATATTATATCTCCTCTCTTCCTTATCCTATCACCTCTAATCTAACAAGAATTTAAACGTTCTACGTGTCCTCTTACACCAATCGCACATAATTCTGTATAAGATAGCTTCTTATAGTAAGACCACAAAAACTAGCGAATTGTCCTAACGTGATATCACAGAGTCATGATATTGTTCTATCTCAATTTTAGTTTTCTACAGCGACCAGTAAAATCCAAATGATCCTCACTCTGTCAACCTTATATAGAGTATTTTCATGAGCTTATGATAAAGTATATGGTGAGTATGTCATATAACCACAGAAATAATTAAACATCTGCGGTTCAGTTGCAACTATCCAAGAGTTGGGTCACAAACATCACGAACTTGATTTTGTAACAAAATCCGTAAAAATTGATTTATGAACAAACAGAAGCAGCGCTATATGAGGACACACTGGCGTACGATGATACTCACTTAGAGAAGAACGCACCCTGCATGACTGCGATATAAATGTCTTATCGAACATGATGGATGTCTGCTTATACAGCGTTAAGAATCACTATACCCTGCAATATTATGTTAGTTTTGTCAGTGGTTGTTGTGGCGATTACTGCGCCCTCTGTTTCCAACTTCTATAGTGTTTATCTTATCACTAGGATATGAAACACTCGAGAAAATCTAGCGCGGAGAACTAACGATACGCTCGCTTCTCTCTCTCACTCCCATCCTTATCCCTTATCTCTCTCTTTCTTCCTTCATAGATGTTTATACACTAGAATATCAACTGTATGCCTACTCTCATACTTATATGATCATGCATATATTCCATGATCTCATTATTATATATCATATATTATGTATTATACATTATGAATATATGAT
>NW_020868880.1:574157-576657 GCF_003789085.1 Penaeus vannamei
CCGACATGATGGCCTCCCTCTCCCTGGTGTTCGCGATTGTGTTTCTTGAAAGGGGAGAACTGCCCTATGGATGGGCGTTCTACTACGCCCACTTTGAAACTCCGTTGATGAACGGGCTGACGAGTGCCAGCGTCTACATCGTGGTGGGGCTGTCAGTGGACCGCTACATCGCCGTGTGCCACCCCAGGCGCTACATCGAGCTCAGCGCGCCTCGCTTGGCTGTAATCAGGATATTATGCTCATTCCTGGTCCCCGTGGCACTGTATCTTCCGCAGGGCTTCTTCATGGAGGTCGTGTGTGCCGCATCCGGAGCTGGCTGGACGTACCAGTCGACCAAAACCAACGAGTCAGCAAAGCAGTACTATGAACTCTTCGTGGAGCTCTGTCACCGCATTTTCCCGGCCATCATCCTAGCTGTGCTCAACAGCTGCATCATTTACACCTTCCACAAGACGACGGCGAAGCGCAACCAGATGAAGAGCAAGCTGCAGGTGTCCGTGCAGCTCAGTTCGGCCAGCAAGAGGAGCGAGGACCAGAGCAGACGGCACCAGGAGCAGAGGCTCGTCTACCTCCTGGTGGCCATTGTCGTGAGTTTCTTGGCGACTACTCTGCCCGCTGCAGTGCTGGCCCTCATTGACATAGACGGCGCCACTTACGGCTCTTTTGGCCTTGAAGTAAGTTAATCTACTTTCACTGCAGATAACGATAAGATATACAGAGTTGTTGCTAAGAAATTTAATGCAACCCCTATTTCGCGATTTTCATATTTCCTTACCAAATAAACAGTATTTTCCATTCCTTACTGATCAAATATCCAACAGGTGTTTCGCGCGTTAGCCAATTGCCTGGAGGCCTTCGGGCTGTCCCTGAACTTCGTGCTGTACTTCGTGTTCGTGAGCGGCGTGAGGGAGGTGCTCAAGAACGCCGTGTGTGGCTTGGCTGCCCACGCGAAGGTAGACAGGGGATGCTCTCACTCTTCCAACAGCAACTCAAAGAACACAGAAAGCGTCGAACTGTAAACTCACACACTTACAGGAACATGTAAACAAAAGTAGAAACAACAGCAACAAAAATAATTCTCCCAACTTCTGGTGTTTATACTGCAAACTTCGTGGATTTCTACATAACTATATTTTCAATGAGTCATGTCAAAGTCATTTTTGTTGTTTCAGTACGACGTACTAACTGCTGCAAACAAGGATCAAATAAGGATGTCATTTACAAAAGAAAGATAAATATTCACGGTAAGCAAGCCAAATTGTAGACAGAGAGAAGGAGAGGAAGAGAGAGAGAGAGGGGTGGGGAGAGAACGAGAGAGAGAGGGGGGAGAACGAGAGAGAGGGGGGGAGAGAACGAGAGAGAGGGGGGGGGAGAACGAGAGACAGAGAGAGACAAACAGACAGAGAGAGGGAGGGAAGAATGAAGAGAGAGAGAAAAAAAAACCAGACAGGCAGAGAGAGGAAGGGAAGAAGGAAGAGAGAGAGAGAAACAGACAGACAGAGAGAGGAAGGGAAGAAGGAAGAGAGAGAGAAAAAAAAACAGACAGAGAGAGGAAGGGAAGAAGGAAGAGAGAGAGAGGGGGGGGGAAGGGATAGAAAGAGAGAGAAGGGAAGGAGGAGGGAAAGAGAGAGAAGGAGAGGGGAGGGAGGGAAAGAGAGGGAAGGAGGGAGGGAAAGAGAGAGATGGGGTATATAGCTAGGTAGCGAGCTAGATAGGTCAATGTGGAATGCCAAAGGGAGAAAGGGAGACTTTTTCACACCGCATGAAGTAAGATTAAACCAAAGAGCTGCAAATGCTAGCTCCCTCCACGTGTCTTGCAGGCAACCGACCACCGAGCACGCACTCCAGGTCCCCGATACCTGGTGACCAAACTACCCCCTTATCCAAGAACGCAGGATGATGGCGAATTGGGCTGCAGACGAGTATAGCCAATCAAATGTTTAAAAAAATATTGGTGTTGTAGTTTTTTCTCGTTAAATCATAAGAAGTTCAAGTGCCAGGTATAAAGGGCATTCCACTTTTTCTCGTTGTTATGCTCGCTGAAAATAATGTCTAGTCGGTGTTATAGTGCGTAATATTTAACAGTATTTGTCTACAAATAAACAAGTCAAAGGATAGTGATACATCTTTATTCCGATAATAGCTCATATTCCCATATATGTAATTGTACATTAGAGAAAGGCTGTGCATTAAGGCTTAATTATTACCTTAAACATAGCATAGACGTGGTCGTATAAATGAATAAATATCGAGGCTGGATATGTAAATAAGTCCTCATCTCTTAGTTTGTATTTTCATAAAATCTGCTCGCAAAGGACAGCGCTTGAAATTCTTTGAAAGTCAGTATAACATTGGTGTTAGCCATTGAGTGTTATCTTCTGCTTTGCTTTCATTCGCTTAAGCATTTTCATGTTCATTACACTAGCATGTACCCTGACCATATGATTGACAACACTGATTTACATCTTTTACACCGATTTACATCTTATTGAAGGAATAT
>NW_020868880.1:586657-589866 GCF_003789085.1 Penaeus vannamei
ATCCTTGTTGGAATTCCTCTCAGTCTCAGGATCTGCCAAAGTGACTCCCGATGCACTGTATCAAATGCCTTCTTGAGGTCGATGTAGGCTACAAGCAGCCCACGCCCGAACTCACAGCGGCGCTCTACAATGACTCGAAGTGCGAGGATACAGTCTATTGTGGACCTACCAGGAGTGAATCCGGATTGCTCCAGTCTCTGGTGCCCCAGTAGATGGTCTCTCATATGTCTCAAAAGGATGTGGGCAAGAACCTTGCCTGGTATACTGAGCAGTGTGATGCCTCGGTGATTGCTGCAGTCCCATCGGTCCTCCTTCCCATTCCAGAGAGGGATGACCACACCCCTCAACAGGTCTGGAGGAACGGTACTGGACAGCCAGATGGCAGCCAGGACATCATGTAACCCCCGTGCCATAGGCTCACCACCAGCCTTTAACAGTTCAGCTGGTATGCCGCAGATACCTGCTGCTTTACCACTCTTCAGCTTGGAAATCGCCCCCCTAACTTCAGTTAGGGGGGGAGGGTCCTCACTGATGGGTGGATCCGTCAGTGGGATCTCGACACTACCCGCATCCAAGTTAACTCTTGGTGGGTCAACCTGGGACAACTGCTCAAAATACTCAGCCCAGCATTCCCGCACCGCAACAGGATCTGAAATGATCTGACCACTTACTGAGCGAACTGCTGTCACCTGTGAAGAGGGCTTGGAATTCAGCTTTCTCAGGGTTTGGTATGCAGGACGATGGTCATTTACTAAGAAATGGCCTTCTACCTCCTCTGCAAGACTCCTAATAAACTGTTCCTTGTCCCCTCTTAACAGGGACCGAGTTCTGCGCACATGAGAACAATTCCCGATCCCCTGTCAGACGAGCCACACAACATGCATCTGTGGCTTCCAGTGTCTCCTGTGAGATGGAATTCTGTACTGCTCTTGGGCGTACACCAATCGTATCTTGAGCTGCATCAAGCGTTTCACACTTGAAGGTATCCCACAGAAGAACAGGGTCTGACAGACTGTCAAGCATTGCGAAACGATCAGAGATTGCCTCAGCAAACCCGTGGGCACACTCCCCCTCCATCAGCCTGTCCAAATGAAACACCCTAGGGTGATCATTTGACCGCTGGGGAGTTTTGAAGTGGACCCGGAGGGTAGCCACAACCAATCTATGGTCAGTACCACATAACTCAGCACTCCTGTACACCCTGCAATTCTGAAGGATCCTCCAACGAGTGATAACGAGTATGTGGTCGATCTCCTTGGCTGCATTACCCGCATCACTGTACCATGTCCAGCGATGTGGGTCTGGGCGCTGGTACCAGGAGCCAGGAATCCTCAACCTAGAGGGCTGGAGTCTGCTGAAGATGGCAATGGCTACTCCCTGGAGATGGTGGCCGTCGCTGCGGCCCGACCAGTAATAAGTGTAGCCACCTACACAGGTCATGCCGCTGCCAGGCCTCCTCACCTCCGAGAGAGCAGCCACCTCAACTCTCAGCCTCCCCAGTTCCCTCGACAGTAGAGGCAACCGATCATCCTGATGCAAAGAACGGACGTTCCAAGCCCTCACTCTGACTTCCCGCATGAGGTTCAGCCTCTGGCAGTCGCTCCGGGTGGATGCCACCTCTGTCACCCCCACCGACACTGCCCCATATAAAAATGGGTGGCAGGCTGCGTGCCCCATCATCCACCTGTGGGGTTCCCGAGGGCTTTCCCCCACAAGCTTCACTCTGGGCTGGCAGCCACCAGAGCGCAGGCGAGACGAGCAGTTCCTGTTCCCAGCCTGCGCTCCAGCAGTCGCCCTCCCAGCAGGGCCCACAATCTGCCTCACTTGCTGGGTGGGAGGGACTTTTCCCCTCCTCCCAGCCTTTACATTTATATAAGTCACTGCCGATTGGTTATATCTGGGGGGAGGAGGACTGGCAAGGCCCACCTCCCCTGAGCCTCCCATTAACCCCAGGGGGCTTGGGGGCAGGAGTTGGTACAAGGCCAGGGCGTGTCCACACGCTGGTGGGCCATGACCCTGAACCTCTAGGGCCTCCTGCTGCTCCGAGATCCCCCTCAAGTTTAGCCTGGAACCGCAAGGTACCCAGTTTCCATGGGAGGCCACGAGGAGGCACTGCAGGAAGTCTCGATGATGGAGAGGCTATGCACTGGCAGGGGGAGGCTTATGCAGAGCTGCTCCCTTTTTCACACGAGGCTAGCCAGCGGTGGCAGCTGTAGGCGAGAAGGCATGCAAAAGCTCTTAACAGTAACTAGACTACCACTCCATCGCTTCACACCACCCTGCACATGAAGCACCCTCCCATATATATGTGTATGTATATATATATATATATATATATATATATTATATATATATATATATATATATATATATATATATTATATATATATATATATATATATATATATATATATATATATATATATATATATATATATATGTATGTATGTATGCATGTACGAGTGTATACATGTATATATATAGAGAGAGATAGATATGGATATAGATACATTTGTGGGAACTGTGAACGTGCATGCTTGTGTGCGGAAGCGAACCTTTTGGTTTACCCGGACGACCCTTTCCCTGCTTCGAACCTGAGGGAACCTTGGTCGGTGGTCGCCGTTATAATGGTCACACACACACACACACACACACAACACACACACACACACACACACACACACACACACACATATATATATTATATATATATTATTATAATATATATATATATATATATATGTATGTATGTATAATATATATATATATGTATATATATATATATATATATATTATATATATATATATATATATATATACACACACACACACACACACACACACACACACACACACACACACACACAACAGCACCACCACACACACACACAAACAACCACACGCACACACCACACACACACAATATATATATTATATAATATTATATATATATTATATATATATTATATTATATTATTATAATATCATCACATAAACACATACACCACACCACACACACACACACACACACACACCACACACAACACACACACACACACATTCACACTGTCACAACTCACACACACCCCACCACACAACACCACACACACACACACACCACACATACACCACACACACACAACACACACATCAACACAACACCACACATATACTATACTATATACCTATTAAATATATATATATATATG
>NW_020868880.1:592390-612390 GCF_003789085.1 Penaeus vannamei
TTATGCCTATAACCCTGGCAACAGAAGCACCGCATAGGGTTGGTCACATATGGTTTAACCTTGAGGTGGTACAGTACCATGCCAGTTTGACCAACTCTGGAAGGTATACGTTTCAAAGGTAATAAGGGCTGGTGTCGATTGTTCCACACCATCAACTTTCTTCTTAAAACACTTCACTGCCACTACTTTGAACTTTACTTTTAGCAGCTTCTCCTCAGAATACCTCATCAGTTCTCTGGGAAAGACAATTCCTTTGCACGGATTTAGCGTTTTGTAAGAAGCCACAGGAATGTCACATATCGCACGCAAACAGTCATTTTCATCTAGTGATGAAACTCCGAGGATCATGTTGACATACCTCAACTATCTAACGGACTTCAGAAATATCATGATCCATAATGGACACACCATCAATGGTCTTTCCCGCAAGGTATTTATACTATCTGTACTATTGTATTTACCAGGTAAAGTTTCCTTAACAGTTTGAGGACTTTTCCCCTTACCAGGTCTGGAAGACCATAAAGCATTTTGTTTCCTATTCTTGCCCTTTGGAACCTTGAAAGTTTTCAGTGACAACAGGTAATGTTCAAGAGGAATTGGATAAGAGGATGCATAAGTCGTCAGGGAGAGAGCCACATCTTTTTAAATTTGTAGAGAGCATGCAGATTAGACTTCTTAATCTTATCACCCCCCCCCACACACACACACAACACACCACCATGGGGAAACTATACTCTAGGGCAAAGGTCGGCAACATTTGGCAAGAGTGCCAGACTTGGCACGCAGAGCACTTGTCTATGCCACGACATGTGATTCAGAGGAGCAAAGAAAAAAGGTAAACAGCAACATAATATATGAGAAAGAGAGGGGGAGAGAAAGTCTTTTTATTATGGTCAGCTAAATTTTAAAATCGAGAAATATTGGGAACTACTGCGAATGATCATACAGCCTCCTGTCTGATAAATTCAGTTGACATTGCTATCAGCATTTGGATCTATATACCAATGTGAGCTAGATGTTTTCACACATGCAGCATACCCTCAGCCCTTATCACTGCAGACTTACAGCAAATTAATCTGAGGATTGTTTGAAGCTGTGTGTCCAGTTATTAATATGGTGAGTGTAAATCTAAAACTATAAATCATATGCATATTTTGTTACGATGAATACTAAATGCTACAAAAAATATTACATTTATGTTATGCATATACAGGAAAATACATTTGGGTATACAGTGCTAAAAAAAAACTGGCACGCAGGGTTATGAATAAGAAGGCATTAATTATAAAATGGAACACGATATTCAAAAGGTTGCTGACCCCTGCTCTAGGGCTTAAAGACACCCAAATGACTTGACCAGGCCTTGATCAAGCCACCCGTCTAAACAGAAGAGGGGACTAAAGAGCCATGTTACTAGCTGCAGCGTGCAGTGCATCACTCAACTTCCAGGACTCCTGTGTCTTAACAATACTGACCTAGCAATATGGTTCATCCTAAGATGGAATGAACCAGGGGTGAGTGCACAATCCTCTCACATAGGCCTTCGTGCACTTGGCAGCCACTTTGTCTCATCCCTTACTGGTGACCCTTTCTGTATGGGTAGGCCTCTGGTCCTGCTCGCCAGGTCCCATCTGGTGGCCACGTTGATTCCCCAGCTGGATGGCTCCTCCCTTACTGGTGACCCTTTCTGTATGGGTAGGCCTCTGGTCCTGCTCGCCAGGTCATTGGACCCTGATCATGCCCTAGCCTCTAGAAACCCGGATTGTTAACCGGATTTGCCTCTGCATCTCCAATGTTCTCACCAATTAGTAGGCATTGTCAAAGTCTTATACCTTGAAGTATGGGACACGCTCAGGCGCTCTAGACTCACACTTAGAGTTTGTCTCTTACCTGATCGTTTCCCCCTGCCCCTTCAACTTAGGTTCGGGGCTTTAGTCGTGGGGCAGCTACTTCAGCTGCATCTCTGAAGGGAATCAGAGATCTCCCTCTTTTATGTGCAGGCCTGGAGAGGCCGGCCCTCGAGTCCATCTGTTTCATAGACAGACTTCTGTTTTGCTGATGATTTCTTACAGATTCAGCATGTTCTTTCCTTTTTATGCCACTAGGAGGCATTGAGGCATATAATACTTGAAAGTGATTGCATTGTTTTTTCATTGCAAGGTTTGTCAACATTTAGGTCAGATCATGTTTTTTTCTCTCTTTTAATTTATTTATTTTTTTACTATTAATTAGTTTTGTTTACCATATGTCATAGCACTTCCTCCAGCCTCTCACGCCCTCACCCACCATGGAGTTCAGCAAGGTGGAGTTGTGTGTTAGAGCACATTCTCTAACAGCTGCAGGAGTGCCACAGCCACAGGTTATTCTAGATGGCGCCCATGGGACATACGTGAGGCCAACTACTTGGTTCTAGCCTCCCATGGCAGACCAGCTGATTGACCTAACGAGGCTAGGATTCCTGTCTTGCACGAATAAGGGGCCAACCTCTAGGAGTCCCATCTCCACAGCACACAAGGGTGCCGCGCACGACAAACGTAGATGAAAGAACCCTCAAGGGGAGGCCAGAGGGGATACAATCCCAACTTCAGGATAGGTATCATTTGTACGAACCATTTGCTCAACTCATCCCAGGTAACTGGTCAGTGAGGGAGGCCACCTCAATGGGAGAGAGTTGGGGTAACTTTAAGGCCGGCTTACCTGGTGGAGGGAGGGAGCTCAAGGTGGATGTCACCTCAATATAGATATATTTTAGGACAACCACTTCTAAAGAGGTGGGCTCTTCCACAGACCTGATCAACTGTAAGAAGTACTCAAGGTCCTGCAACAGAGAGAAGTTGCCACCTATTTTTTCCTTCCCAGGAAACCAACAAGTGGAAGAGGCCACCTCAACGGGAGGGAAATCGGGCCACCCAGAGATCGGCTCGCCTGAGATGAGGCTCATGGTTTTTCAGAGGATACCACATCTGTGTTGGCAAATTTCCTGAAGAGCCACCTTACCAGAAGCGAGTACTTCAGTAAATGGTAATGACGACCCATGAATCATGGCATGGGTGGGATAATGGGGCAAGCCCATGCTAATATGACTGAATAAGCTGAAGGCATTGATAAGGAAGGGAGGGAATCCTACCTGACTAATCATAGTTAACAGAGTAAACTCAATTGCCAGTCATGTGGTGGCCTGCCAGACCAGTCCCTAACAAAAAAAGTCGCAACTCTAAATGCTCCCAATGCCGTAAATGTAGAAAGAAAAGCAGGGGTACTGGCTCTTGGAGCCTTAGGAGGCCCTAAACGTAAGAAATCATAGCTTTATTCTAACTACTGTCTCCCTCTTCCTGGGGTTAATGGGTGGATGTGGGGAGATTAGCCTTACCAGTCAGCCTCTCCAAGAAAACCTAACTAGCAGCAATTCGTATAAATAATGGCGCTGGAGGGAGGGCAAATGTCCCTCCTACCCAGCAAGAGAAGCAGGTTGTGAGTCTCTCTTGGTTGGTGACTGCTTGGACTCGGACTGTAGCTGGCATTACCCATACCATCCACGTCTCATTTGCCGCTAACCTGGCATGAGGCTTGTAGGGTAAAGACTACGGTACCCCCACTGATAGATTATGGGATCTGCAGCCAGCCAGTACTCACTATATGGGGCAACGTCGGCGGAGGTGGCGTCCAACTGGAGTGTCTGTCGAAATTTTAACCTGAAGTGGGCCGTTGGGATGAGTGCGACAGGAAGATTGGTTTGGAACTGAAGTAGCTGAGAGATGAGGTGGCTGCTTTCTCGGAAATATGGAGACCTAGCAGTGGCACAATCAGTGTGGGTGGCTACACCTATTACTTGTTGGGCCAGAGCGATGGTCACCATCTTCAGGGAGCAGCCATACCAATCTCTAGTGGACTTCAGCCCTTGGTATTAGATGCTTCTCCAGTCAATGAGCTTATAATGATATTGAGACTGAATCGTGCATTTGCTTCCATGTTTGTAATGTATGTGTATACTCTACTGATGTTTTTAAATTTGACGTGAAAGAGATATTTTATGCCAAATTCGCATCTGTGATGGACAGTTTTCCTCAACATTATATCCGTATTGCAGTGCAGTATTTGGCTGCGATCGGGCTGAGAGATGTCTGTCGGTCCTCATGACTCCAGGACTTCACCAGGTCTCAGATGTTAAGAATTTCTGACTCATGGTATTAGCATTTTGACCTGCATCGTTGGAGAAGGTACAATGATGTCGGTAACGTGTGTCAAGGAGGTCAACCCCATCCTCGTTGGCACTTGCTGAATGATCCTCCAGAACAGCAGGGAATATTAGAGTGCTGAGTTCTGTGGTACTGATCATAAATTAGTTGTGGTTACCCTCCAAGTCTACTTCAAAACACTCTGTCAGCCCAATGATCACCTGAGGGTGTTTCATGTGGACAGGTTGAGGAATGGGGAGTGTGCCCGGGGGTTTGTGGAGTCGTTCCACAGCACTCGGCAACCTGACTTATGCTATACTTCTGTGGGACACTTTCAAGCCTGAAATGCTTGATGCAACTTAAGAAGTAACTGGGAAACGCCAAGAGCAAGATAGAATATTATCTGGAAGACATAGATACTTGTGTGGTTTGTCTGACTTGGGATCCATTTCGGGTATGGGCTGTTTGCAAACGACTCAATCACACTGCTATGAAGGGACAAGGAACAGTTCATCAGCAGTCTTGCAGAGGAGGCTTAAGGCTATTTCTTAGTAAATGACCTTCGTCCTGCCTACCAAGCCACGAGAAAGCTGAAATCCAAGCCTTACTCACAACCGGCTGCAATCCACTCATGTGGCCAGATCATCTCAGATCTTATTTGGGTGTGGAAGCATTAGGCTGAGTATTTTGAACAGCTGCACCAGGTTGATCCACCAACAGACGAGATCCCTTTGCTGGACTCATCCATCAGCAAGGATCCACCCGCCCTAATTGAAGTTAGGGGATAATAAGCAGCATCTGATGCATCCCAGTTGTACTGTTAAAAGCTGAGGGCGAATCTATGGCGCATGAGTTGGCATGCTGCCCTGGCTGCCATCCGACGATCTGGTACCATTTCCCCTAACCTGTTGAGGGGTATGATAATCCCCCTTTGGAAGGGGGAAGGGGATCAATAAGATTGCAGCAATCACCAAGGCATTACACTGATCAGTATACCAGGCAAGGTTCTCGCCCACACCCTTCTGAGATGTATCAGATGTTACCTGCTGAGGCAGCAGAGGCCTGGCAATCAGGATTCACTCCTACTAAGACCAATAGACTATCGAGATGTTTCAAATCATTGTAGAACGCCGTTGTGAGTTCGAGTATGAGCTGCTTGCAACTTATATAGACTTTAAGAAGGCATTCGATATGGTGCATTGGAAATAACTAAGAGAACCTGAGATTAAGAGGAATCCCAACAAGGATTATTGGATTAATAGCAAGCCTGTGTACTGGCACTGAAAATATTGCAAGTTTGGTGAGGGCCTGTCGAACTTCCCTGTTAGTTCAGGAGTAAGGTAAGGCTGTGTTCTTACACCAACACTTGCATTGTCCAAAGTCATTATGGAGACTGGGCAATATCAAAGTTTCCGATCTTGGCTCTGCTGATGATGTTGTCTTGATTTTGAGTAGTTTACCTAAGTCTTATTCATCAAACTACTAAGCGTCCCTAAGTGCACTCAACTGGACGATGCGGCTAAGTGTCCTACGGGAGGACACTCAGCACGTGCCGCACTTTAGTCCAGCACTAGATGCAGCACAACATCGAGTGAAGCTACGGAGTGTGAAGCAGTTCCGGATAAGAAAAGATGTGCTGAACAGTTATAGTTATCACGAGTTGAAGAAACGGTTCAGATTAGATCGAGAAGGATTAATATATGTGACCGACATGATCAGTGTGAATTATTGTGATGATTGCTATTAATTTTCGCAGAAAGAATTATTTTTTGCTTTTGCGGTTTAAAATAATTTGCTTGAAGTAGTTTGAATAAATGTCTAATACATCAGCATTAGAGGGAAATAAATACTTCGTTTAGCGGAGCACTCAGACTTTTCATAGATACCACTTAAGTACTTCGCTCAGCGGAGTGATATAGGGTGGGATTTAAGTGTAGCACTCAGTAAAATAGTATTTTGATAAATACCGCCCCTGTTACTGCCAATTTTTATTATATGGTTGTGAAACTATTCTGCTAACCTGTACTTTGGAATATTGCCTTGATGTCTTGTGTGTGTGTGTGTGTGTGTGTGTGTGTGTGTGTTTGTGTGTGTGTGTGTGTGTGATTTACATAATTGCTGATGTAAATGCGTATTTTTATCAATGTTTTTTCTATAACTATATTATGTAGTATACATACAAAATAGAAATAAAAATTGCTTTTTATATAATATAATAACCCAGCGCCCATTCAAGGTTATAAGTGTATAAACCCATGGTAAGTATACATATCTCTTTTTTATAATATACATTTTCATATTTCTGTGTGCCTTTCAAGGAATCTTGAAATGTGTTGGAACTGTAATGTCATAATTTAGTATGGTTTATTTTATATTACTTTCTACTAAATTCCTGTGTGCATGTTTTTGTAATCTGAACCAAAACAATCTCAGTACAATAAAGTATTTGTAGCACTAGCGATCCTTTTTTGTTTTTTAATAGACATCCCGATCCTTTTCATCACATGTGTTTTTGGAGTCTATGATAGCGTCTGCTTCATGTTGATCACAAACGTGAATATGTTGAGGCTCTGCGCAAAAAATATACCTCTCAGGTAGTTAACTTAGATTTATTTATGGTTATGATAGGATTATGGTTAATGGCTGAGGTCTTAGAATCAGTTTATAAGTAGTATGATGAAAAGTTATACGCACAAGTGATATTTACAGGAGTTAATTTGAGTTTCTATTTTTCGGGAGTTTATTTACGGAAAACATTATCCAACAAATATTCCATTTGCCATATTGGAGAGTCGTAATTTTATATGTTTTGGGAGCAATTGGATGTCTAGGAACATTATGATGTCTTTTAAGAAAATAATCTGATTTAGTTTGATTTGATAAAATGTTTAGAAGCTACCTAAAGTGTTTTAATAGAAATTATAGGTCTTGTCTGGTGAGCAAAGTAGCTTTACTGTATCACCTCACATTTGTTTTGGTATATCATTGTGATGTACTGCCGAGCATTATCTAAAGTTTCTACTGTATGCTCTTTGGTAAGAACTAAGAAAGCTCCATCAGGCATATTGTAAGCTGATTGCCATCCACAAGGTAAACAGTTCTGGACATTAATTCTGTGACGCATTTCATCATCGACATATCCATTACATATTTGAGACAAAGGTAACTATTCAGAATCCCATTGCATTATCAATCATGCCGAAAGTGGGTTTGGGGAAAACACGTAATGTAATTTCATTTCGCGAAATGGAATGCCGTATACGAAATGGAATGAAAAGAGGTTGTTTTTTGTGTGCAAACCGTCAGATACACGTGTCAATCAAATAATTATTGTTAATTAAATAGACTAGACTATTTATATCTTATGTTATTATTCGTAAGTTTGACATAGTTGCTGTTCAGCTTTATTCTATCGAGCTTTCACCAGATGGCAGCACTTCTGCTATGTCGGCCAGTAGGCGGCATGGAGCTTTGTTGACGTGTTTTCCCAATTTGGTTTCCGTGCATTGATACCTGCAACACTTTAAGTTGAACATATGAACACAACAGACATAAAAAAGGTCATTTGTGCATGTACCGCGCATCATTTGGTAAATTACGCAATATTATGTTCCATTTCGTATACAACATTCCATTTCGCGAAATGGAGTTCCATTACGTGTTTTCCCTACAGTGGCAGAAGTGGTACAGATGGGTTCCTCTCATTCTCTACAGCCTTTATATTTGGTAATTTTTAATCTTTACACTGCCATCCAATCTTGTAATTATTATTCCTCCTTTCAGCTATCAACATTATGATATGCATAAATTTGTTGATATTTTCCATTACAAATGTTATGAATGAAAGATTGGTAATGTTTACTTGGTGACCTTCCAGACAGATAAGCCTGTCTCAGCTTTGCAGTTAATGTCCCAATGAGCTCAGCCTCTATATGATGCACACATCTTTCCAACATATTGCATGAAAATTGCTTTTAATTTTACTGACTATTGATTAAACCCCTACCCAATCACTATCTTTCCTTGTCAGGGGCTCTGCCCACAGAGCTTCACCTGACTCTCTTCACAGCATTTGTCATGACTTGTTTTTATCATTTCAGAGCTTATTTTTTTGCTTATGAAGGTTTCATATAGGCTATTAGTGAGTGTAGTTTTATCTTTGAATATTATAATGCCATTGCATTTTACTGTAAATGCATATAAAAGTTTTATGTATACCGCAACTTTTTTATTATTAACTTGCAAAGAAAATGCCATAGGTGCATATTCATTCTGTCAGTTACAGGCAAATTTTACCTTGTACTACATAGCTGTGAAAAACTAAAACTATGCTATATAAAGGGCATTTGCCATGGACCCCCCCCCCCCTCGAAACATCCACATTTTTGGCCTTGATAGCATGTACCAGGGAAATTGCAGGGTAAAATATGAATAATGTACATGAAATATGTTGATATAACAATAGTATACATTTAATAAGTTACTATATGGACTAATTCAGGGGGCTGTACCCCTATGACCCATCCTTGGGGGACTGTCACCCCTAACCCTAACCCTGAAAGACAAAGAATCCTCCACATTCAGAGCAGAATAGAACATGTTATTGACATGTAGGAGTGCCCGATGCCAAGTCTACCCTATGCTCTATCCTAATGTACATGTGTAGTGGATTCTTTGTTGTCTAGGACAGGAGTTGGCAAGGCAACAGCCCCTGATAGGGGGTTGCACTATATACTGACTAATTCTCAATTATATTTTGCCCTACAATTTCTCTAGTACCATTCATGGCCTCCCTTTCTAAAGGTCCAAGATTGTGGGCATTGGGAGGGATTGCCACAGCATAATTTCTATATATATATATATATAATATATATATATATATATATATATATATATATATATATATATATATATGTATATATTATGTATATGTATATGTATATGTATATATGTATATGTATATGTATATGTATATGTATATGTATATGTATATGTATATGTATATGTATATGTATATGTATATGTATATGTATATGTATATATGTATATGTATATGTATATATGTATATATATATATGTATATATATATATATGTATATTGTGAGTTGTTCAAAGTGAGAGGCATCCATCAATACCACTTTCAGATATCCAAAGAGGTGGGTGCATAGAGGATACCAAGCACTGAGGTTAGAGGCTGTGGAAAATATTTAGTATTCCAGAGGCATTTTGTATGCATTTTATTTTCAATACCAAAAAAAGGCATTTAAATTGTTACCTAAATTATTCATGTATTTCTCTATAAAATGTAATACCCTGCTGAAGGATGCAGTCTATCACATAGGGGGAATGACTAACCCCTCCACCCTATGGATTCACCACTGCTGCAGATGAATTAGACTTACTTGTGTTTTCACAATGATAAACTTGAATTATGAATATGATAATTCAGTAGGGAGTTACCTGTTATTGACTTTCCTGTATACCACATGATATTCCAGGACTCAGTGTTGATATTTACAACTTTGCATTGGCTTCTGTTTATTGTTATCCCATATATAGTTATATTTAGGCTTGAGAGTGAATACACTAATAGAGAAAACCTAAGATGCTTTACTGTGCATTATAGATAATCTGCATCTTAAAGAAATTATTAAATTTTGATGAGATTTTCTATTTTTATTCTTTTACTGAGAAATATTGCCATACCAGCCTTGATACATTTTTAGTGTATATATATTTCTTTAAATTTTCCCTTTGCTATTTCTTAATCCATAAGCCATTGGTAATGGGTTTTCTTACCAAATCAATCCTTGCACTAGGGTTAGCGCACAATCAGGTTCTGAAGTGAAAAATTAGATGAATGCTTAATATGTCTTTACCGTACTCTGAGTATATCAATTTGGCAACTTTGCACCTACCTCAAAGCACTTCAGATCTTCATATTTTTATTATGAATGAATTTATAATCACAATTTCATAAAACATTCACCTTGAGTAAGGTGTACGTGGGATGATCGTTACTAGATCAGTATTTCCTTAATATGATATGTTTATCTTAGCTTTGATAAACATATCATTACTGAAGTTAAAATTTAGATGTAATATAATGATACCCTTTTCATTGACAGGAGCTGTGGTACTCAGATTGTGCGACGGTGTTCAGGTGACGTGAAAACAGCAAGCAAAGCATCTGACATTACTAAAGTACCTCTGAGCAAGTCTGTTGAATGGTTGCCTCGACCTGTATACGCGACAGTGTCTAGCACACCAGCGCAGACCCAAGTAACAACTCTTGACAATGGCCTGCGTGTGGCATCTGAGCCAAAGTTTGGCAACTTCTGCACAGTTGGAGGTGAAAATTGAATCCCTTGGAGAAGGATTACTGTTGTTTGAAATTTGAACTTGCATACTTTTAGTTTTGCCATGAATATTATTTCTAACTGAGAAAATTATGTATTTGATTTTTTATAGCAAAATAAAAAAACAGCAATCATTATTGTCATAAAAACTATTAATTTGATATTCTTTATTTTGTTTAATCATAGTAAAATATTCTGTATCTTGCATTGTAGCTATTTATTTGTTTGTTTCTTTATACCTTCAGTTATTGGATACAAAAAGTACATCTTGGTTTTCATAATGGCTTATGATAGAAAATGATTCACAGTAATAATAGATTTTTTGTAATGTGTCCCTTGAAGTGGCTTCTTTGTTGATTTAATTCATTCTTTAATATACTTTTTTATGTTGATAATTCTAATTTTACCTGAACTATTAAAATCTTTACAGTTGTTATTGACAGTGGCAGTAGATATGAGGTGGCATATCCAAGTGGAATCTCTCACTTCCTTGAAAAACTTGCTTTTGGTGTAAGTTTTATTGAAATTTTCTTTTTAGTAAATGATTACAAAGATAAAGCTGAATGATTAAAAGAGTAATTTTAAGATTTATCTGAAAAGATGTTTCCTTATACATTCAGAGGACAGTTAACATGACCCGTGATGACATCATGGGAAAGTTTGAGAGACTTGGCGGGATTTGTGACTGCCAGTCTTCGAGGTAAGTTATTTTTCTCACTTGCTCTTGTAAAAGGAAGGACATGCACTGCAGTTTAGACTCATTATGCACATATCTCTGAAATATGTGTTAAGAAATCTTCATGGTTTGATCTAAGAGAATAGTACTCAGAAAAACAATTAGAATCTTTGTGTGAAAATACTAAAAAATAATAATAATAACTTCCTTATGCCTCATTAACTGATTTAGGGCATTTGCTCTAGTTTAGGACTTTTTGATACATGCACCACTAATGGTACGATGTGGCATTATAATTTTTTTACACTTGGCGTGATGGTATCCCTGAGTTTTATTCATGTATTCTGTAAAAGTAATTATGACAGATTGGCAGATCCAGTCTGCTGAACATGTTTCATAGGCAGCATATACATTTTTACTTCCTTTTGGTAGGGTTTCTGTTTTAATTTAGCTAATTTTCAACAGAATCTGAGCCACTCACTAAAAAGTGTTATATCATTGTATGTTCATGGTACTAGTTTCTTATTATTCAACTTCATTGCTCCTGCTGATTTTATCTTCTATACAAAATTCTCAGCTATATTACCTGCCATACAGGAAAGATGGTGGCAAAGGAAAGGGGCAAAGAAGGGAAATACATATATATTGAAAGACAATATTTTGCCCATAATAATGAGGAATACATGGTAAACCTTGAAAATGTTCAAAGGGGTACACAGTATCAAACTTGTTGGGAATTCTTGGTCTAGGATGGCTGCATCATGCAGTATTTTCTTCTAGAATTTCAGTAATATTTCAGTATTAAACAACAAAGAAGTTTTTTAGATCTTAATTTTTGGCACTTGTTGCACACCACAATTACAAGCAAATTTCTTAATTGCACAGTTCTCAGTATATTAAGGAAGAGTTTATAGAATATAGTAGTAAATCAATATATCATTTATATATATGGAAAACAATCTCCTTGACAGGGACACATTTATTTATGCTACTTCAGTGGAGTCCAAGGGTATGCCTGAAGCTGTAGAAGTGTTGGCAGAAGTTGTCCTCCGCCCTCAGCTGCTGCCTGAAGAGGTATAACTTTTCAAGTTTGAATGGTATTGAAAACTGGATGTCACTTTCCTTCCTATGTAATTGCATTTTTTCATATACACAGTCATATATTGTTATAACAATTTTAATCGTCTGTGAATAATCAAAGATGAATATCAAAGTAAGATGATTTAGGTAGCAGACTTAGAAATTAGTAAATAATTAATAAGGACAACAGGTTACAGATGCAAGAATGGCTGTGACTTTTGATCTGGAGGACCTGCAGCTAAGGCCAGAGAAAGATACTTTGCTGATGGAAATGATACATGCTGTAAGTTACGATACACTTTTTAAGGTCTGGTGGATTTGCTGTAACATGTAAAATGCGTAATTGTATAATGATGCATAAAGATATTGCATTTTCTTTCTTTCTATTTTATGTGAATTCATTTCTTGTTCTTTGTCGGGTTGTTATCGTGTGTATTGTTATTTAGTTATTTTTATTTATTTATTTATTTTATTATTATTTTAGTTTTTATTGTTATTTTTATTGTTAGTATATTGCATCATCATCTTTATTATTGCAGTAATATTGGAATTAACAATGATGATGACAACAACAGTAATAAAAGTAATGATAATAGTACTAATATGATTATGATTATGGGTATGAATGATGATAATAATATATAAATAATAATAATAATAATATATAATAATTAATAATTTTATTATTATTATTATTATTATAATTATTATTATTATTATTATTATTATTATTATTATTATTATTACTATTACTATTACTATTACTATTACTATTACTATTACTATTACTATTACTATCACTATCACTATCACTATCACTATCACTATCACTATCACTATCACTATCACTGTCATCGTCATTGTCATCATTGTCATTATCATCATTAGCATCATTATTTTCAGTATCATCAGTATCATTATTATTATTATTATTATTATTATTATTATTATTATTATTATTATTATTGTTATTATTGTTATTATTGTTATTATTATTATTATTATTCCACTATTAGTACTAGTAGTATTAGTACTAATAATACTAGAGCTGTACTACTAGTACTACTGTTACTACTACTGCTACTACAACTGCTGCTACTACAACTGCTGCTACTTTCTGCTACTGCTGCTGCTGCTGCTGCTGCTGCTATACTACTACTACTACTGCTATACTACTACTACTACTGCTATACTACTACTACTACTACTACTACTGCTATACTACTGCTACTACTACTGCTACTACTACTACTACTGCTATACTACTACTACTTACTACTACTACTACTACTATACTACTATAACTACTACTACTGCTACTACTACTACTATACTACTGCTATACTACTACTACTACTACTACTTACTACTACTACTACTACTACTTACTACTACTACTACTACTACTACTACTACTACTACTACTACTACTACTACTACTACTACTACTACTACTACTACTACTACTACTACTACTACTACTACTACTACTACTACTACTACTACTACTACTACTACTATACTACTACTACTACTACTACTACTACTACTACTACTACTACTACTACTACTACTACTACTACTACTACTACTACTACTACTACTACTACTACTACTACTGCTACTACTGCTACTACTACTACTACTACTACTACTACTACTACTACTACTACTACTACTACTACTACTACTACTACTACTACTACTACTACTTACTACTTACTACTACTACTACTACTACTACTACTACTACTACTACTACTACTACTACTACTACTACTATACTACTATTATTACTACTATACTACTACTACTACTACTACTACTACTACTACTACTACTACTACTACTACTACTACTACTGTACTGCTGTTAATGTTGATATTTTTGTTGTTATAGTCATTGTTATTATGATAATGATACTCATTATTTATTATATTTATTGTTGTTTTTATAATTATAATCATAGTAATAATAATATTGATAATGATAATGACAATAATAGTAGTAGTGGTAATAGTAATCATATTAATGGTAATTATAATGATTATAGAAATAATGATTATGATGATAATAGTAATAATAATGATGATCAAAATGATAATGATGAGATGCAATACTAATGATAATAGTAATAATCATTGTTATTGTTAATATTATTATCTTTTTTTCTTTTCATTATTATCATCATCATCATCATCATCATTATTAGTATTATTATTATTATTATTACTATTACTATTACTATTACTATAATTATTATTATTATAATCATGATGATAATGATAAAGATGATGATAGTGATACTAATATGATAATGATAATGATAGTAGTATTAATAATAATGATATTTTTTTCTTTTTTATTTGTTACTTTTACTGTTATTGTGATTATGATTATGACTAATCATTGTTATTGTTGTTGTAGTTATTATTATTGTTGATGATATTATTATTGTCATTTTTATTATTTTTGTCATTATCATCATTTTATTATTGTTATTGCTATTTTTGTTGTCATTATTATTGTTGTTATTATTATTGTCATTGTTGTAATAATTATTGTTATTATTACTATTGTTATCGTTATTATTACTATTATTGTTGTTGTTGTTGTTTTGAAGATATTCCTCTCTCTTGAAAACAGGCTGGATACAGAGACAACACTCTTGGGCTTCCCAAGATTTGCCCACCAGAGAATGTGATGAAGATTGACAGGCCAACCCTTTTCACCTACCTGAAGAAACACCACACACCCTCTCGCATGGTTCTAGCAGGTGTTGGGGTCAATCATGATGCTCTCGTCGAGTGTGCACAGAAGTAGGTTCCATGGGTTGGGTGTCTGCATATGATTTATCATATTTAACTCACTTACGACAGGTGTCCCACATATGTGATACCCGAAGAAAAGTAAACATTGCCGAGGTCCCACTGGTCCAACACCAGATCGGAGGTCGCACTCTGATTTTGTCGCCTGTGGCGGGCAGCGCACGGGGAGGTTGCCAGACTTGCCTGCGCGCCAATTTTGAAGCCGCCCAGAAAATTTTATTTTTGACTTATAAATGTGCCGTCGCTAGTGGGTTAACCCATTACTGCCGGTATATTTTGAAGCCGAAAATAAAAGATTCCAGGCGGCTATAAAACTGGCGCGCAAGGCTGGCCTGGACTTTACCTGCGCGCCGGCCACAGCCCGCTTCACACTGGGGGGACGACTGGCAATGTTCATTTTTTGGGGTGTCTCATATGTGGGACACCTGTCGTTACTGGGTTGGGGGGGAGTCATATCGGTAAATTTTTTTTGAAAAATGGTCTTATGTCTTTTCTTGATTTATGGATATTTGATATATTTGAATATCCCACAAAATCCATTTTCACAAGGTTTCCAAAGATATATCCAAAATTTGAATCGGGTAAGAACTCTGGGACGAGGGACCAACCGTGGCTTGAAAAAAGAAAAATTGAAAAAGAACCAAACAAAAAGTTGGCTGTTTGAAGTCATTTTTTTTATTTTTTCATTTATGGATCTCATTTTCGGAGAAACTACTATCATTCCTCTTTCAAATGCACTTTGTTGCGTAAAGATATCATAATTAGTCTCCGAGTTTTAGAAACAAACATACAAAGGACTCCCGTGAAAAAGGGGTAATACAAACCCAAGACAACTTGACCGTTATATGAAATTGGTTGTTTCACGTTTTATACCTCTTTATTAATGTTTTCTTGTGTATACATTCATTTACATATGTATAGGCATATAGATTATTATAAAGGCACATGTTCTTGCATGTGTATATGGGTATATGCACATATACCCATTAGATCGATAATGATTTATTTTATTTATTTATTTTCTTTTTATTCCAGTCTACTCTTCTTCTGCATCGTCTAACCATGTGATTCCACATTGAAACAAGGGATAAATGTTTAGTCATGAGTGAAGTACTTGCTATGGAGGGACAATGAATTGTTTCTTGTTCGTTAGAAATAACCGTTCAGAAAATGTTGGTATATCAAAAATATTTTTAGATACAAATCGCTCATATCCGTGTATCGTGGACACTTCATGTTGTGATGTAACAATAGGTATCAGATATTTGAAGGCCTATCTTAGGAGTTTACACAGATAAATTATATCATACTTTCTTTATATTTATTTTTTTTGTAATATGGATATATAATGACATAATGATGTTTAATTGATTATTCAGTTTCAAAAGAAAGCACATACATAAGATTATTGCAATCAGAACGCTTGGAACTCCATCCAAGATAGCCATTGACGTGGGCAAGCGCCCAGCCCATGTAAATATCTAGTCATTGCAAGTTTATTTTTTGAGATACAGACTTGTAACTGCTCTTGTATTATCATTGTACCCTAAACATAGTTGTATGATGAGTATGTCAAAATCAAATCATATGTACTTTATTTTATGGGAAAGAAGTTTGAAAAATAGTGTATTGATTTTTTATTTTCTTTGTTTTTCATATCATAAATTTTTCACTTTGGGAAGAAACTGTTATAATAAGAGACTTTTATCTTCCTGTGATCCAGTTCAATAGGTAATGTCATAATATAATGCATCATATTCACTCCTGTAAAGTGAGAGTGCAGAAGGGTGAAAATCGCTGACACAGCTGACTCGGGGTTTTGGCCTCGCATGCTACCTAGATTACTCGTTGCGGGAGTTCAAATTCACATGGTTAATTCAACATTCATAAGAATATGAAACTAACCAGAACTCATTTTCGACCACTCAGACCCAAAATCCCCAACTCCCCCTCCACCACTAGGGACTTTTCCCCAGGTTACTTGTTGCTCCCAGGTGTCAAGATGTATTTGAAAACCAAGTTTTGTAGTATATTCAAAGGGTTAGGCAGCTAATTTTAAGGGAAGCAAGCCTACCCAAATATATATTTATATTTGGGGATGTGGGAAGCAAGGAGAATGTCAGCCATTTTTTTCTGCCAACAATCTCTCATTAAACAGCTGACCCTTTAACTTGACATGACTTACTTGCATTTCCATTTTCTTGACCACACCTGCCCTTCATTTCCTGTGTTGTCCCCCCCCCCCCTCCCCCTTTTGTACTGCATCATCTTCTTTGTTTTCTTTTTCTTTTTTTATCCTCCTCCTCCTCCTCTTCTTTCTCCTCCTCCTCCTCCCCCCCTCCTTTTCTATCCATCCCCATCCTTTTGCATCTCCATCTTCATCTCAGTTTTCATCTCCCTTTCTCTTTCAGTTTCACTTTTTTCTTTCTTGCTCTCTCTCCAACTTTGGTTCCCCATAACCCTCTCCTCCTTAACATATATTGATATAGTGCTACTTTCTCCTCTTCTTACAGACACTTTGTAGAGCATCCGGCTATCTGGGAAATGGAGCCATCGTTGGGGAGCTCTCGCGCTATTGAAGTGGATCGGTCAGTGGCTCAATACACAGGCGGCATAATTAAGGTAAATTTTATTCTTGTATGTTCTTTGAGTTCAGATTGTATTTCTATATTGTCTCGTTACTGTAACTTTATGCCAACTCCAAGGTTTTAGGACCAAAGTATAGATAAATAAGTTTTGTGATAAAAAATGAAGGAGTGCTTTGTGCTGGAATATATTTCAAAATTTTATTTATGTATTTAAGAATTATAGACATATGTATGTATGTATGTATGTCTATATGTCTAAATGTAAACGTATATGCATTTGCATGCTGTTAATTTGATATATTGTTAATCATCCCCTCTAACCATTGCTCATCTCTCAGAATACACCCAAACTTCTCTCCTAACATCCTCCTCTCCATCTTCTCCTGCACAGTCTTCCTCATGGTACCACAACCCTTACCCTCTTTCTCCCACTCTCTCCCAACACTTTCTATCCTTCCTTTCACCATCTATGTCTGTCCCCTTCTTTCCCCATTATCCCTTTTTTCCCCCTCCTAGATGCACATGCAACTTCTTTATGTCACAAGAGTGTCCTTCCCTGGATCCATACATTACTTTGTTTCCCTGGTTCCTTCTCTCATTTCCCAGGTTCTTCTCCTACTTCAGTGACACTCATTACTGTCCTTATTACATGCTAATTATCTTAAAATGCTTCCTCCTCCAGTCCCATGCAGTCTTTTTTTATATTCCTACTTTACTGCAGCCAATAACTTTGCCTTTCCCAACTTGTCCTCTCTTCCCAGATCCTCCAACTTCTTGTCCATCCTAATGGACCTCCCTCCCTTTTCCTTTGACAATTTATTTTTCGTCTTCAGTTGCAGAGATACCCTTCATTGGATCTAGTTGCCCTTTGCCCTAAACTCCCCATCTACCTTTTACTAATCCATTTCTAAACCTGTTTGTTCCCCTTCTTTACTCTTTTCACTACCATACTATCCTGTTGTGCTTTACGTCCTTTGACATCTGACACTTTTTTGTTTAAATGATTAACACCTCTTTACCCTTTTTGTCACAAAGCATATCATAGCTCTATATGACCTTTGATGTCTAGCACATTTCCTTGTTTTAAACATTTACCATTAGCCAACCATTAGCCAACCATTCTATGTACAAATAGTGTCATCCCTAGAAAGTTTACAAGGAAAAATAAATGAAGGTGCTAGCAGATTACCAGTGCTGAAATAAACAGCAAAAATAATAAAGAATGAATGACTGAAACAGGATATGTCAAGGCTCTGTATTCACCTAGAACAGAACGACAAAAACACAAGAAAATAAAAAGAACTACCCCATAAATGAACCAAAAGCACCCTTTTATAAAAGTCAGTCCACACAAATACCGAAAATGTGTATTGCTTCCCCAGCAGCTGAGAACTGGTGTCATGGATTGACTTGTTTACAAGATATATTAACCAGTCTGATGACTTCCCCAAGTATTTAAGATAAAAGAGAGTTTACTGTACATTGAATTGCACCCTGGCAAAGCATATTTTCTACTTTTTCTTCTTGCATTATATTTACATACTTGCCTGTTTATATGTCAAGGAAAATTTTGAATTTTGGTTACCCCCTCCCCATTTTGAATATCTTACTTGATTCTTGCTATGACAGTACAAAGATTGTAATGTGAAAAATGAATGAATAAATGAATGAGTAAATAAAAAAAAATGTGTGTTATAGCATGCAGCTCAGCAATTTGTACAGCTTTGAGGTTCGTTGTTTTATCTTTACTAATGGCAAATGTGTCAGATATCATATTAAGATATCATATATTAGCTTTTGCATTATTTGATAAAATTAATGATAGGTTAGGACATACCAGGTAGGTAATGCATATCAATAATAGTTAAAAATACCAGGTAGGTAATGTATTTTAGCAATCGATTAAAAATGCCGGGTAGGTAATGTATATCAGGAATAGTTTTAAAATACCAGGTAAGCAATGTATATCAGTATTAGTTTTAAAATACCAGGTAGGTAATGTATTTTAGTATTGATTTTTTTTTTAATTAAAGGCTTATTATGAGTAAACACCCAACAGCAATAGAAACTTTCCTGTAAAAAGGAAAAATCAAATCAAATATTTTCATGCCGATCATTATATTTTTCTTGTCATATTTTTCTGTTACAGGAAGATGCAGATCTCTCTGATGTATCACTGGGCCCAAACCCTCTGCCAGAGTTGGCACATTTGGTAATTGGCTTAGAGTCTGTTGGCCACCAGCACAAAGACTTTGTTACGTGCTGTGTCTTAAACATGATGATGGGAGGAGGTG
>NW_020868880.1:619890-622390 GCF_003789085.1 Penaeus vannamei
TATGATTTAGGCATTTCTTTAGGAAAGAAATACTCTGGAAAAAAGAACAAAGAAGTATATATTCATAATTAATCTCTTTAGAAACTTAAAAAATCAAGTAGTTAACCCTAAGAAGCTATGTGGTGACAGGACACCATTGCACAATTGTGATATGTAATATTGGAGTGGTCAGTAAAAAAAAAAAAAAAAAATAGGAATGATATGTTGTAAAGTTCAGATGCCCTTTCTCCCACTATCACAAAATGTGTAATGGTATTGTATTTGTTTTCCATAAAAGAAATTGGCAAATGAGGCAAAAGATTTGTACCTTTAGAGAATATTAATACAAAATTATGTGGTTTATTATTTAAAGTTATGTCCATTGTTCAACCAAAATTGTCTCAGATGTGGAATGATTTTTTTAACAGAAAGAATGATTAGGTGTGGATAGAAGTGGCAATTAAGTTATATACAGTTCTGAAATACACAGTGTACCCATGTCCAACTTTTGTTTTGCTTTGGGATGTTTTTTATTTTTCCAAGTTCATAAATATGTTGTAAGAAAATGTCAGGTGGGATATTCTTCACTCGTAAGTAATGTGTTCCATACATGTACTGTTTCTTTTGTGAATAACCTGGACATTGTCTGTAGGAATATGGAAAATTCAATTCATATTAAATTAAGAGGAGTAAATGAAGAATTTTGTGGATATTATTCACTCTTAAATGTTTAGAAATTTGATATCAACTGAAAATTGGGGAAAATGCAGCTATTGTACATTTCCACAGATATTAATGAAAATATCCTTTTTTATCTTTTGTATATCAGTTGGAATGGGCAAACATTAGTTTAGAAATGATAGGGAATGTTAATTATTGTATCAAATTATATGCACGCATTTGGAGCTTTAGGATCGTTATTGGAGTTTTGTACTTCCAGTTGTTTTTTAAGATTTTGTAATCGCCCAAGCCATGGGAGCCCACTTTATCATTTTGTATTATCATTGTAATGTTATCATTCTTATTATCATGATTATTGTTATCTATATTTTCATTTAGATTGTGGTCATTATTATTAATAGGTATTTATTTTTATACATGTTTGGATACTTGGAATATATGTATAAATTATCAGCCACTCATTGTTTTCACATATTCACATATTGGTTTGTTATCTTTTTCTCAGTGTGGAATATATTGCTGCTTGGGCCAGGAATGCTGCAGCCTTGTATCATGTTGTAAATATGTAAAAGATTTGTAATAAAAATTGTTGTTCAGTTTTTGTTTATTTTATAATCAAATGCTGGTTTGTCATTATTCTCGTTGCTGCTACTACTATACACAGCTGTTATTATTATTGTTGTTTTTATCATTATTATTATTAAAATTGTTATTATTACTATCATTATTGTTATTTTTGTTATTATTGTTGCTGTTATTGTTAATATTATTATAGTTATTGTTAGTATTATTATTATTATCATTATCATTATTATTATCATCATTATTATTATTATTGTTATTGTTGTTGTTGTTGTTGTTGTTGTTATTGTTATTGTTATTATTGTTATTATTATTATTATTATTATTATTATTATTATTATTATTATTATTATTATTATTAATCACTATCATCATCATCATCATCATCATCATCATCATCATCATCATCATCATCATCATCATCATCATCATCATCATCATCATCATCATCATCATCATCATCATCATCATCATCATCATCATCATCATCATCATCATCATCATCATCATCATCATCATCATCATCATCATCATCATCATCATCATCATCATCATCATCATCATCATCACTGAGAGAATCATGACACAAAAATAGTTATTAATCAATGAATAACAATCTTTATCAGAAAAGGTTTATATTTGTTTGAATGGTTGAATATATACTTTACAAAGTATGTGAACACATTAAAGAAATGTTTAGCTTATATAACAATTTCACATAAACTGACAAGGTTCATATATCGTGTCCTGGAAATGTGAAAATATGTATCACATATGTGTAAATGTCAAACAACTCTGATGGATTGATAGTCTGAACTTGCTTTAATATTGCTATTCTAATAAAGGTATGTAGAATTCCAGAGAATTACGCTACTAAGTAAGGAGCTTAGATTGGGCATGTTGGGTATGGTAATGTCAACATTACATCATGATCAAATTATTACTGGCACAAAAAACTGGATTGATTACAGATAGATAAATTAATGAGGGAAAGGGTGAACCGCTATGTTCAGCAGACCTGATGAAGCTTCATTTAAGATTTACAACTTCTAAATGAAGGGTCATGCAGACTATAGAGTTGTTCCCTGTGAAATGGTCCTCTGTTTCCAATGTTTATTACATGCGTAATACAGCCAAGGTCCAAATTCTGTTCTCAACCAAGTTCTGAACCCTGTGTCAAGCAAATAAATACTGCAGCTTCCAGTAGGTTCGGAGGCTTCAATCAAGGTACAGGTATTTAATTGGTGCATTCATTGTA
>NW_020868880.1:629890-634890 GCF_003789085.1 Penaeus vannamei
GGGAGAGCTTGGCTCAAAACGGGCGTTGCGTCGAGAGGAACGGGTGCTCGAGGCGCATCAGTTTGGGCATCATGATCATTATTAATATCACTATTATTATTGTTGATCTTCTCTATTATTACTATTATCATTGTTATCATCATTATCATTATTATTATTATTATTATTATTATTATTATCATAATTATTATCATCATCATTATTATTATCACTATCATTATTATTATCATTATTTTCATTATCATCACTACAACTATAATAACAGTTATCATTATTTATATTCTTATCATTATCATTACTATTACTAATATTACAACAATCAGTTATTATCATTTACAGTATCATTATTATTATCAAAATAATTACCATTAACATCATAAGCATCACCATTAGTATTATCACATTATTATCGTCCTCACTTTCATAATCGCCATATCAATTTCACATAATCAATTTGTGATCTTTATTCCCATTTCAATAGTGACCGCGCCAAATAAATAATTAAATCTACGGTGTTTATTCTCCTCATTTCACTAAGATCTGTAAAACTTCAAGTTGAAATAATTTTAATAACTAAGCAAGGGAAAGATCAAACACTTACTTAAGCTGATGGGTAAATATATTTACTAACTAAAGCCATCCCTTTTTTATTTTATTTTTTTATTTTTGCTGAGGGTTAAATTTTATGGGATCTGATTTCCTTCAGGCTAATTGGAGTTTCGTAACCACCGCCGCGGCTTGATATCACGGCGCCCGCATCTTGCCTTTCTCGGTGTTTTTGCCTTAGATTTAGCCCACCGAATTCGTGTGACGTCATCGCTGTTTAAGCAAGACCATTGTGGTGTTCAAGGATATTACATTTGCTGATTCTGTTGAACCTCTATCTATTTACCTGTCTATCTGTCAGATACTTTATATATCAATCTATCTACCCAATTATTTTCACTTACCTGCCCAGCTATCAGTCTATCTAATTTTGATAACAAACGTCTTATACTTCCATTCTAAAACGAAATTAGCTACCAAATGTTTCTTGAGTCAATACTACGCCAAGAATTAAGTAATTACATAAGTAATCAAACACACACACACAGATAGATAAAAGCGTAAATAAATGAATTGATAGATAACCAAATACATAAATAAACAAATCAATAACTAAATGAATTAACTGATAAATAACCGAATACATGAATAGATAAATGAATAAGTGAATACATTAGTAGAAAAATAACTAAATAAATGAATAAACAAACGGATCCATGAATAAATACATAAATAAGTAAATACATAAATCGATAAATAACCGAATACATGAATAAACAAATCAATAATCAAATGAATGAACTAATGAATAACCGATTACATGAATAGATAAATGAATAAGTGAACACATTAATAGATAAATAACTAAATAAATTAATAAACAAACGGATACTTGAATAAATACATGAATAAGTAAATAAATAAATCGATGAATAACCTAATACATGAATAAATGATTGAGTAAGTGAATAAATAAAATGCCCGCGCTTACCTCATCAGGGTCAGCCCACAGAAGGTCGCACACGAGGCCGGAGTCGGGCACGTTGAGAGGGCGCTCGATGTTACGTAACTGGAGGTAGGGAAGGCAGCGGGGACGATGAGGGGGAAGGGAAGAGATGGAAGAGGGAATAGGGTGGGGAAAGGGAAGGTGGGAGGGGTAAGGGCAGGGGTGGAGGGGGGAGGGGGTAAACAGGGAGGGGATGGGGGAGGGGGAGAGGGAGGGAAGGGGAGGGGGGCGGAACGGAGGGAGGGGGGGAAGGAGGACGGGGGAGGGGAGGGGGGGGGGCAGGGAGGGTGGGGATGAAGGGAGGGGAGGGAGGGAAGGGAGGGAAGAGGGGGGAAGGAGAGGGGGGGAAGGAAGGGGGAGGCGGGGAGGAGGGAGGGAGGGGAGGAAGAGGGGAGGGAAGGGACCGTTGGGAAGGGTGGGAGGTGGGAGGAGGAAGGAAGTGAAGAAAGGAAGGAAGGAGGGAAGGAAAGGAAGGAAGGTGGAGGGAAGGGAGGGAGGGAGGGAGGGGGAGGGAGGAAGGGAAAGAAGGAAGAAGATGGAAGGAGTGTAAGAGAGAGAGAAGTGGGGAGAGACAACACTAGAGATCCTAAATCATATCTATCATGTACAACATTTAAACAACTAAAAAAGCTCTCTGAATAGGAAAAAAAACAACGAAAACTAAACACATATGCAAAGTTCTCACCAAAATAAACTAACGAATCTCAAGTTACCTGCTCAAGGCTCTGCAAGTCAGGCGAGAGGCCCCCGTGCATACACAAGATGGTTCCTTCGATGAGTGCAGCTGCAAGAAGACGACTTGGGTTAATTATTACTTGAAGAGACGAACTACTGCATATCTATGTGATTGAAAGACAGAATTAGATCTGAGTATACAATGAATTTGGCTGAGAAATTGTCCACTCTTAGATTAACCTTATTTTGTGTATGATGGCTTGTCTGACATTTTATCACAAACACATCTTTCTGCTATTCATTTACTTGTGTTATTTTCAGCCATTAGTTCTATTGCCAATTTCACCCAGAAGTTTCTACAAATAGGGATTCATCTTAATGTCTGTTCCTATGTTCGAAGCGGATCTGAATGATTTTTGAAATATGTTAAAAAAATGTCAGACTTACACAGCGGTAAACAGTTGAAGAGATCAGTGAAAGTCTTCCACAGCTTGACGTTGTATCGTCTCTTACACTCATCATAAAAACCATATATCCTGGAAATAGATAAGAAAAAAACCATATATATATATATATATATATATATATATATATATATATATATATATATATATATATATATATATATATAATACTATATTATTTTTTTGCAGGGGAGGAGTATCGATCAGTAAACATTGTATTTATTTATTCATATAACCTATGCGACTTTGATTTGTGTGATGCATTAGCGCAATAAAAAAAATAATAATAATAAAAAAAAAAATAAACTACTTAGTTTTCCTACAGTTTCTGCATCCAACGAAAATCCTTTCGCTAACCATTGACCCGTATCACATTGACCTTAATGTCATAAAACATTACATCATTTACTGACCTGTTTATGGAGGCGCATTCATGGTTGCCACGAAGAATGAAGAAATTGTTGGGGTATTTGACCTTGTAGGCGAGAACGAGGCAGATGGTCTCCAGGGATTGCTTCCCTCTGCAACGGCAAGCAAGGGCTGGTACAGTGTATATTTCTCTTGAGATTCTACTTTTATTGCTTTTATTTTTTGTTGTCCCGTCACGTTTTTGCCATTTTTCATCATTACTGCTTCTCGTTTTTGTTGTTATTATCTTTCTTGGTATTTTCATTTTTATCATTTTATCATCATTATTTTGATTATTATTATCATTATTATTACTATCATCATCATTATTATTATTATTATTATATTATTATTATTATTATTATTATTATTATTATTATTATTATTATTATTATTATTATTATTATTTACATCATTATTATTATCTATCATTAATATTATTATTATCAATTATCACTATCCTTGCTATAATCATATCATGACCATTCATTATCATTACCATTATTGTGATTATTATTATCTTCATCACTTATTATGATCACTATCAATATCACCACTATTATTGATATCATTCTTACTATTATTATCACCATTATTATTCACACTATTGTTACAATTATCATTATCATTATTATCATTAAAAATAAGATATCATCATAATTAAACATTCTGATACGCACTTATCATCATGATTACCAGCATCATCTAATGTCATTATCATCATATAGAAATTATAAAATATATCATCATGCAGATTAACCTTGCCATTGTCTCGTATTTTCATCAGACAGAAATTGATACGCAATTGGAAGTGTTTCATCTCTTGTTGATTAAGTTAACAAGCTCTGTCAGTCAATCATACATGCAATTCAGAGACGTGTCCGTAAGTGATTTGAATTTACTTAGGTTTGACCCTGTTTTTTTTTTGTTTTTTTTTTAATATATATAACAAAAGGATCAGTCATTTGCATGGCCTTCGGATATCGACGTAAAGCAGAGCGTGCTCAAGGCAACACAATATGCAGTTGCTTTGATGCGCGTTCGTCTGTTTTCGACTAAATGGGGCGCATTTCAATCATTTAATAATAGGATAGAGAGCTAGAGAGTGAGAGAGGAGAGAGAGAGAGAGAGAGAGAGAGAGAGAGAGAGAGAGAGAGAGAGAGAGAGAGAGAGAGAGAGAGAGAGAGAGAGAGAGAGAGAGAGAGAGAGAGAGAGAAAGATAAACAGATAGCTTGATAGACAGATAAAAAGCTTGATAAACAGACCTGCAGATACATAAACATACAGACAGATGCGCAGATATATATAGAGAGAAGTTTCCGCCTTCTACCCTCTTCCTCTCTTCTCTCTTTCTCCTTCCCTCCTGTCATCCCTCCTCCTTCCCTCCTTCCCTCCCTTCTTTCCCTCCCTATCCTTCTTTCTTCCCTTCTTTCCCTCTCCTCCTCCCTCCTTCCCTCCCTTCCTTCCCCCTTCTTTTCTCCTTCCCTCCCTCCCTCCCCCACCCTCCTCTCTCCCTACCACGCCTCCTTCCTCACCTGTCCACGTAGTCGCCCAGGAAGAGGTAGTTCTGGTCGGGAGATACCCAGCTTGTCGAGTGGCGCAGGAGGTCGTTGAACTGGCCGTGGATGTCGCCCACGATGTTGACGGGCGCCTCGAGCTCCACCAGGGTCGGCTGCTCGAGGAGGACCTGGCGGGCGGCGGCGACGAGGGCGCGGATCTGACTCTCCTCCATGCGGATCTGCCGGAGAGGAGCGGAGGGCGGGGTCAGCGGGGTCAGCGGGGGGCACGAAGGGGAATCATCTGTTTTCTCTTTTATTTGTCTGTTTGTTGTTGTTTTATTATTGTTATCATTATTATTACTATAATCACTATTATTCTAATGATAATAATAGTAATAGAAA
>NW_020868880.1:644890-649890 GCF_003789085.1 Penaeus vannamei
TATCATCTGGCGAACGCACTTGAGTCCTGTGATCAGCATTAACAGCGGACGTTATCCTTGCCTGCGGATGGCGGAGAAATAAAGCAAAACTACTGACATGTCTCGATTTTGTAGCGCATATGCCGATGCTATAGTAGCTGTATGCCATAATTCAGATGGCATGTTTTCGGGGAATACCTTTGGTCCTTAAAATTTTTGGATAGTTCTTTGTCCCTGAGTGACAGAGGCTCATGTTTCACTAATGATTGCAAAATTTACAGTTGTCGTATTGTTGTATTATATACTTTTCCCCTTTTTTCAAGATGCTATTAATATCTTCAATGTCATGTCAACTTCATTGTTTCCTCCACTAACACTACTACACCCTTGGCCGGAAATATATTATTTGCATAAACTATAATTAAACATCTATTTCGTATGCAACTTTCCTAAATTCCCCTCCCAGACTACAATGAATCTCGTTCCGTTCACACCGCCCTTCATCTACATACATCTTCCGACGCATAAGAAGGACCTCCAATTTTCGCAGCACCGACGACTCCCCCCCTCACCCCACCCCCCCCCACCACTACCACCACCTCCACCTTCCCCGTATACCCAGATAGGCCTAACAGGACGGGGTTCTCGGCCAGCAAGCCCTTATGAAGGAAGTGACCGTAATGAATGCCAATGAGGCAAACTTTGTGTCCACAATCGCTGCTCAAATGGCCCTTGGACGAAGCCACAAGAGGTAAGAACTTTTTGTCTGCTGTAGCGAAAGGGTTATCTACATAGTGTCTTCCAAGGATGACAGCCTCCATCTGGTCGTCACGGACGGGCTGTGTAGATAGCGTTATCACACGGACAGCCAAAGAAGTCTCTTCGTCTTTGTTTATTCATTTAGGCCTTTTCTGCTGTCGTTATGCACACGTCAGAGTTTAGCCTTTAACGATTATACATTCAATTACGACCACAGAGAATAAACAATACTTTAATTCTTAGAGAATGGAAATAGTACCACAAGATTATAGTGGATATGATATACTTAATGCCCTTTGGGCGGAAAGTGATGAGTTGCACTGAATGATAGTGGAGTTGCAAGGTCTAAGGCTCTGCAGTGTTGATATGTGGCCTTGTGCATCTTGTCATCCTTGACGTCAAGACTGCCCTTGCATCGTGCCTTGGGCTACGTACTATGCAAATATCCTCCGAGTAAAATAACGCGTTTCTTTTTTCATGAGGTAAATGATAACGCGCGCGTTTTGCCAAAACTGAAATTCAGGTCTCGCTCTTTCCTTCCTTCCTTATCAAAGCGAACTGGTGTGATACACTCATTGCAACACAACCACAGTTATATCCTCAATGACAAAGATGAGCACCTAGATAGTTACAGTAATGAAATAAAAACGAAAACAAAAACAAAACAAGCTACATGTCCCCCTTCAGAAACCGAAGTACAGGCAACACATCCCTTAAAACGCCCGCTCCCCGTATAGCACGTGGGCGAATACCCCGGCGTGTAATGGTCGGGGTCAAAAGAGGGCTGGAGCATAAAAACAATTGGTGGAGTCCGGGTAGGTGTGGGGGAGGCAGTGATCCAGGTAGTAATGAAGGGAGCAGAAGACAGGGGGTCAGGTGTTTACCACGAAGAAAAGGATGGCGATCTGAGAAGACAATTTTAGTCTCCAGGGACCGGTGAGTTTTGTCTTTCTCTCTGTGTCGTCTTGAGTTACTTTTGAATATGGAGAGAAGAGGTTGGAAGGAGCTCAAATCGGCGATTTTAGAAGAAAGAAAAGGAAGGTGAACATATACTTCGCAAAAGAACGGACTGAAACGATAACGGAGGTTGGGCATGGGAAATGGAGGATGAGAAGATGAGGAGAAGAATCACTAACGAGAATGCAGAGACGGAAAGAAACACGAACAGAGCGAAAAGGTGAAAGGTAACTACACCATCCCTAGTTCAGCGCCTCCGCTTGGTATTCATTCTCTCTACGATGGCAGTCCCTCATTTCCATTTCTCTTTGATGACATGGACGCTTCATATCGCCTATATGTCGTTTATCAACCTTCTATCTTGCTCATCTTTTCTTCACATAGCATTTGGCCGAGGAATAAGTAATGGCCAGACCTATTTATTGAGTTGGATTTCTTTTAAGTCCCTTCCCCACTCTCTCTCTCTCTCTCTCTCTCTCTCTCTCTCTCTCTCCTCTCTCTCTCTCTCTCTCTCTCTCTCTCTCTCTCTCTCTCTCTCTCTCTGTATATTTTTATGTGTGAATGGTGTGATAATGCAGTAACGCAGTGCTGTAGATGCATAGCAACCGTCTCTGCCAAGGCTATGCACTTCTAGGTAGCGCCCAGTGTGAGTCGCACCAAACCAACTTGACCACAACGACCACTGAAAGAGGTATTCGATTAATATCAAACTAATGCAAGTTGTAGCCAAGTTGGTGTAGTATTACTCACTGTAAGTAAAGATTCACATTTACCCCTGTGTACGTTTCCCGTGAATAAAGTGTGCTTCATAGTAAGGATATCACCCCACGCAATGGCTACAGCAAGTTCCTTCCCCTTTGTCTTCCCGTCACAAAGAACGTGTCAGGGAGAAGAACCAGGTCATTAGCATGTCTTTCTCCTCCGCCAGGGATGAATTGCCAGAAATATCGAAGCACACGCACTCGATATCCGTTCGCCTTTGAAGCGCTTTATTGGCATTCTCGGGCTATTTTTCAGTTGTCTATTTTTCGTCTGTACAGATATGAAGTCGATGTCATTATTCAAGGCACGGAGTCGGCAATGCAACCACGGTAGACCATATTCGTGTGTGTGTGTGTGTGTGTGTGTGTGTGTGTGTGTGTGTGTGTGTGTGTGTGTGTGGGTGTGTGTGTGTGTGTAGGTCGTGTGTCTCATAATTGGAAACGATCAGGAGGAGGAGGAGGGGAAAGGAGGAAGAAAAAAGGGGGAGGGGGAGGAGGAGGAGGAGGGAGGAGAAGGGGTAGGAGCTGTAGTAACAATAATTATAATGAATGATATATGATAATGGCAATGACATTGATAATGATAATGCTAGTGATGATGATAAGGATAAAGATGATGACGGTGACAAGAACGATGACAAAGACGATGATGATGATGACAGATAATAATGATAATGATCATTGTAAGGAAAATATCAATGATGATAATTATGCTAATGACAGTGAGAATGTTAATGACAATAACAAAAAAGACAGAAAAAAAAATCTGCAGCAATATATTATAATAGTAACTATGATGATAAAAATAAAAATGATAATAAATAATGATGATGATAGATATAATAGTAATAATGACTGATCATGATAATAATAATGATAAGCAATAGCAAAACAGAAACAACAATAAATATAATGATAATAATAACAACAACAGTGATGATGATAAATGATGATATGATGGTGATTATTAATCATTATTAATCATATTATTATTATTATTATTATTATCATTATTATTATTATTATTATTATTATTATAATGATGACACCAATAACAACACCGATTATAATTATAGAAAAATTAATGATATCAATGATACTAATCATCATGATAACAAAACAACAAAAGCAACAACAGCAATACTAATAGATCCTAATAATACAAAAAAGAAAAGAGCAATAAACAAAAATAAACAAAAACAATAATCAACGGCAATAACGCAAACAAAAAGTAATAAAAAGTAATAACAAAAGAAAATATAAAAATCTACAGCATCATGTGCACACTCTGGGCAAAAGTGTCGTGACTATCGATCCATCGCGGAAATCTCGGGTGAAGACGCCCATGAACCTCAGCTCAGGTTCTGGTCGTTCGGGCTAGGTCTCTGCGGTGTAGGGGGGGTGTCTCGTCTGCTACTTTTATCTATTCATTTATTCATTTGTTATTCGTAGTTTGTTTTAGGGTGGGTGGGGAGATGGTGGAAAGTGGTGATGGAGGAAGAGGTGGAGGAGAAAAGTGGTGAAAACGGTGGGTGGTGGTTGGGGAGGATAGGAGAGTAGGAGGAGGAGGAGGAGGAGGTGTGGGTGGTGGTGGTGTGGTGGTGGTGGTGGTGTGGTGGTGTGGTGGTGGTGGTGGTGGTGGTGGTGGTCGGTGTGGTGGGAGGAGGAGGAGGAGGAGGAGGAAGAAAGAAGAAGAAGAAGAAGAAGAAGAGAAGAAGAAGAAAGAAGAAGAAGAAGAAGAAGAAGAAGAAGAAGAAGAAGAAGAAGAAGAAGAAGAAGAAGAAGAAGAAGAAGAAAGAAGAAGAAGAAGAAGGGAGGAAGGAGGAAGAAGAAGAAGAGAAAGAAGGAAGAAGAAGAAGGCGGAAGAAGAAGAGGAGGAGGAGGAGGAGAAGAAGAAGAAGAAGAAGAAGAAGAAGAAGAGAAGAAGAAGAAGAAAGAAGAAAGAAGAAGAAGAAGAGGAGGAAGAGGGGGTGCTGGAGCAGGAGGAGAAAGAGGAGGGGAGGAGGAGGGGTGGTGGTGATGGAGGAGGGAGGAGAGGAGGAGGAGGAGGAGGAGGAGGAGGAGGAGGAGGAGGAGGAGGAGGAGAGGAGGCGGTGGAGGGAGGAGGAGGAGGAGGAGGAGGAGAGGAGGAGGAGGGAGGGAGGAGGAGGAGGAGGGGAGGAGGAGGAGGAGGGGTGTGGAGGAGGAGAGGAGGAGGAGGAGGAGGAGAGAGGAGAGGAGGAGGAGGAGGAGGAGGGAGGAGGTGGAGAGGAGGGAGGAGGAGGGGGGGGTGGTTGGTTGTTTTGGTGGTGGTGGTGGTGGTGGAGGAGGAGGAGGAGGGAGATGGTGGTAGGGGGGGAGGAGGAGGAGAGGAGGAGGTGGCGGTGTGTGGGTGGGGAGGAGGAAGAGGAGGAGGAGGAGAGGGAGGAGGAGGAGGAGGAGGTGGTGGTGGTTGCTTTGGTGGAGGAGGGAGGAGAGGAGGAGGAGGAGGAGGAGGAGAAGGAGGTGGGTGGTGTAGGTGGTGGGGTGGTTGTTGTTTGGTGGTGGAGGAGGAGGAGAGGAGGA
>NW_020868880.1:682390-684890 GCF_003789085.1 Penaeus vannamei
GAAAGAGAGAAAAATGGTTGATTTGAGCCGTTCGTCAGACTCATCAAAACTAGGTCATACATGGATGTCTATTACGTAGATTTAGATTATACATTGTTTGTAAATTATTGTTGAGGATAGTTTATAGTTCGAAGGGAAGCCATGATTAGAGCAATAGCATTTCGAGCAAGAACTTCAGTTAGCTTTCTGAAGAGTTTGAGAAAGGATTGCTGTCTCGAGAGATCTCCGTCTTCAGGTCCGCAATTTAACTTCAGACTGAATAAACATTAAAATTTTATAATGCAAACGCACCACTAACCTTTTCAAGTTACAGAGAACGTTCTTTTAACCTTGAACCTTCCCATAGATTCGCAATATAACGCGAACAACTGCAGAAGGATGATCATTTTCCTGGGAGGCAAAGCGACGGGTTACTAACTGTGCTTTTAAGAGGAAAAGCTATCCTGCAAAGTTGAACGTGCAAAGTGGAAAGAGGGAGAGAGCGAGAGAATGAATGATAGTTTGATATATACATGCATACATAGAGAGCGAGAGAGAGAGAGATGAGATAAGAGAGAAAGAGAGAGAGAGAGAGAGAGAGAGGGAGAGAAATGGATAGATACAAAGAAAGCGGATGAGAGATTTTTTCTTTGTTTTTCTTTATAAAATCGTCATATGCTTGACAATGCATTTACCAGCTAATCAGCGTTCATAATGAGTGACGTCGTTCGCCAAACTGCAAAGGCGTCGGATTTTCTTACTCTGCCAAAAACGGTGGTAATGAAAGCTCTACACGGCCTATGAAACTAAATGGCAAGGAAAGATTCCGTCCTGATCTCTTCCTCTCATCTTACTTAACAGATCTTTTAAGCGTTGGTGAAAAAAGAGGGCCTATGAAGCAAATGTACTATATTCCATGATTTTTCATAACATGTGGCTATGCTTAAAGATTATAGTTTTCAGTAGATAGAATTTTACCCCTGTTCATTTCGACAAACACAAATTATGAATTATCAATTGTTTTTTGCCATATTTGTATTATGTTTTGTGTGACTCAAAAAAATCATTACTATTTAAAATTTATATGCAAAGTAAGGCGCATCTATTCAGATTGCTAAAGATATCGAGGTCTAAGCAAAGGACTTATTCAGTAACAGACCAGGTACTCCAACACTCGACAAAGAAATTGAATAATCAGACACTTATTATTAATCGTTTTGATTATTATTATTACTATATCACTCTTGCGCCACACATATTGACAGGAAATCTAAAACAGTTCTTAAAAAAGCTTAAGCAATTTTTTAAAGCTACTTCTCACTGGATTCTTGTCTTCATTTGACGTCATGATATTGACATGTCATGCGCCTCTTATTCTTACATCGATATTCTTATTCTTCTTTCCCCTCCTGATCTAATTTTGCCTACTTCTCGCAAATGAAGATCCCTAATACACTACCTCACCGCCTGAGAAAGACGACCTTTGCTGGTTTATTTGCAATGCCTCTGCAAGCTAGAAATAACCTTTCGCAGAAGCAGCCGGCAGTTCTCCAGCCCGAGCTCAGGTGAGTGTTGGCGAAGTGATGATAATGGGTCAATTCATATGCGTCTGCCATGAGAGGTGAGGCTGGTTTTATCTGGTGCCCAGTTGCTCAGGTTACACTGGTATGATGTAAACAGGCTCGAAGACAGTGCGTATGGTAGTTCTAGAAGTGAAGGTATGAGGTCATGTGATCAATGCCTAACTAAAATGCATGTCGCATCCACTGTGTTTTTGTTTGATAATTGTCTTTACACATAAATGGCTCTACTACAGTGAAAAGTTCATTTACCTGACAGCACTGGCTTAAATATGTGTGCTGAGTTCCTTTTAAAATAATGTAACTGTAGCGTTCGAACACTTAGTCGTCTGATTTAGCTTATTACATAAAGCCTACCGTTATGTTAGTGTAGGTAAAGGATGTACGTGGTGTATATAATTTGTCTTTCTTAGTCTCCAGTTGAATTGTTTCGAACGGCGTCACACCAGCAGTTATTTTATTCAGGAATTAAAAATTCTCATGAATAATTTTAAGATTTTCGCAGATTTTGCTACTGCACGCTCTGACGCTCTGACTCCACAGTTAGCACCAATCCCAGCCTAAGCTGGATTTAAGCAGCCGATTAAGAATTGGCCGATCAGCTACAGCTGAACAGTAATATCTGGTATGCACTTTAAGAGGATTTTTTTATATATAATATAGATACAGTAAAACCTATCTTATTCCAACGTGATAATTATTACTTAACCGGTATAAGACTCGCCTTCATAGTGATACCTGTTTATTGATTTCGTTTCACTCATTAAAAAAATATATGTATATTTTTCTGATTCTTTGTAAAGAAACCTGCATGTGAGTCACCACATCTGCAAATATCGTGTTCTTTGGGCTGCATAATTTTTCTAGTTCAATGTAAGAAGTATTTTGTTGTCGTTAGAAATGATACACAATGAAGACTTACACTTCCAGTTTTTCATAAT
>NW_020868880.1:694890-707390 GCF_003789085.1 Penaeus vannamei
TCTTTCTCTCTGTCTCTGCATCTCTCTCTGTCCCTCTCCCTCCTCTCCCCCCTCTCTCTCTCTCTCTTTACCTCTCTCTCTCGCCCCCCCTCTCTCTTTCTCGTTCTCGTTCTCACTTTTCCTCCCGCCCCCCTCTCTCTACTTCTCTCTTTCTCTAACTTTCCTCCGTTGATTCATGCTCCACAATATGTTAAAAATAATCATCACTGTACATTTCTCTGACCGTATTTTCTAAATGCGCCCGCTTTCTAGATTCACACACACACACACACACACACACACACACAGAGGGGAGAGAAATTAAGGATAGATGGATATACAGACAGATAGATAGATACAGATAGAGACAGATCAAAAATAGTTACATAGAGAGACAGATAGATATGTAGATAGATAGATTCATTGACTGAGAGAGAGAGAGAGAGAGAGAGAGAGAGAGAGAGAGAGAGAGAGAGAGAGAGAGAGAGAGAGAGAGAGAGAGAGAGAGAGAGAGAGAGAGAGAGAGAGAGAGAGACGAAGGGAACAAAAGAAAAAAGAAAAGAAAAAGAGAAGTGGAGGGAAACAGGGTGGGACAGAGAAAAAATTACATAGTCATTAATCATTCAGCGTGTTCTGACAATCAAGTTGTTAACGATGCGTCATTCATTTTGATTAGCAGACAGAAGCAAGTAATAAATATGAATGTCACTCCATGACTTATCATGAAGTACTCGATGATACATGCAAGAATCTTAATGCAAGGACATAGATAACATGCGAGTGAATAAAGGCAAGGTTGAAGGTAATTTTAGTTTGATATTTGCAGTCTATACAGTTCTCGTGGGTTACGTCATCGCCACGTCATCAGCACGTCACAAACAGGCACCATCGACGAGCCACACTTCGAAAACTAACAGCTCCATTTCTTAAAACAAGACAAAGTTGTTTAAGTTTCCAAACTTGGATATCTAGAAGGTTATTTGGGCAGTGATATACAGTATTCATTTCTTTCCTTATTGGGAATAACTAAACACGTAGACTTGCAGTAGTGCATATGCAATAGAAGAAGCAAAAACTGAATCCAAATGGTGCTTTGAATAAGGTTTCATGTATAATCTAAGCGCCTAACTAATTGGTCTTTACGCCCAAGAAGCAATATGCCCTTAAATGAGAGAGACCAGCATGAAATAAACAAAAAAATAAACAAACGCAGGAATTACGACGCCAAACAATAACACCAACAGAGATCTTCCCGCATATGCCATTGGGAGCCACCGCACGGCAAGCTGTCTCCAGCGACTAAAATGAACTACAATACATCTTGGGTCGTTGCCAGGCGGCTGCCATGCTAACCGCGGCTTCGGCTTCACTTTCGAGGGACGAGGGATCTCAGGAAAGTTTTCGGAAAGGAGTATTATTGCAATGAAGCGCAGGACATTCTCCACAGGGAATAGTGAAGATAAAAAGATAAAAAATAATCATGATAATAAAGAATAAGATTATGCTGTTGATGATGACGATGGTGATGATGATAACAAACTAATAAGTATAACAATGATGAAGTATAATAATGATGCTACTACTATTACTAAGAATAAAAATAATCACCAACTAGTAAAGGTGATTGTGGTGGTGGTGATAATGATGATGATGATGATGAGTGAAAAGGTTGAATAAACCAAAATGAAAAAACAATGATAATCTCAACAAAAAATATATAATCAAAATACATTAGCACTTGTATTACATATACAATCGTGCACCGAAAACAACGAAACCTTGAAAAGTCAGTTCTTGTGATCTGCATACAATATAAACGCGCATTTTGACATCAAGTATAAAATGGCAGACAGAGTAGTACAAGGGATTAACGTAAATAACAAAGAAACACTGAAGGAAAATTATTTACAAGCGGAGTCGTCACGCTGTTTACATTAGCAACCCCCTCTCAGTCAAGCGAGCAGCACCAGACTATCGCTCTGCAGGTGTAATTCGCCCTTCCTTATCTTTAAGGCTCGCCTGTAAAACGTTGCCGGGGTCTTACTCGTGTATACTTGCTGCCTTTGTTCATATAACAACAGCCTTCTATTCCTTATTTCTTAATATTTATTAGTCACAGACCCTCGGAGATTTACATGTATATACGCTGGCAGTGTTCTTGCGACTGGAAGACACTGTCGGTTTTCTCAAGAATCATTGTCATAGGTTTTACCCTGAATAAAAGCATCTCACATCAACCCAGAGGCCCAGCTTGCAAGAAACGGTAAAATATCGACGTCGTTTGAGAACATGACGACTGGGTACTACTTCGTATGCATATATGTATAAATGGCTGCATATTTACATGTGATTGTATTCGTATCATAGTACTGTACATGATTATAATACACTTTTGCTATTTGTTCTACGATGCCATTAAATGGTCACGAACACGGTACCTGCGTACGCTTTTATGCAATAGGTAAATGATTGTGTGGTGTTGCAGATGTGTGTGACTAACTATAATTTGTTTCATCATCTTGGGTTCTTCGCTAACAATTATGTACTCTATGTTGCCTTTTAAAAGAGAATATACATAAAAAGAAGCACAAACCAAGTAAACGAACAAGTACTTTGAACGTATGCATATGTTTAGTGGTTTACACTCGCCTTTTAGAAGACATTCGGATCTTTCAATTTTCCTTTTTTCATTCTATTAAATTATAAGCACTTTTGATTAGCATTTTATGTATAGATATACACGTTTATGCTCATTTATTTTAACTATATTTTTAAGGGATCTATGTGTGGATGTGAGGAATATATGGCTATGTACCACGAGTGGTGTCCAATCATCTGCCACACCACGTCTTAGTAATTTTCAGGTGTTTAACTTCTCTTCCACTCAGAAACTGCGTTCTATCATCGATGCCGAAACGGAAATCCTCTACATTAGGAACTAACCAACCATAGAGGAAGTGTTATTTCCAATGTCTACGTTTATGCCAACCTTATTGCTGCAACATCTTTTGGTGAAGTTAAACTTAAATCTCTAGCTGCTAAACCTGACAAAATTACCAGGCTACTGGAAATCTATTGGCCTCATAACAGCTACCACAATCTCGCAAGACTACCTCATTTGAACAACTGCAACAGCTACCACATCAGCTTAACAATCGGAAAAAGCCATTGTCTAAATCATCAACATAACAGGTACAGACAGACTAGGCCCGACCAAACCCATCACAGGCCCATACATATCGACATCAGCAGAGGACCCCATATCACTTATATCAACTGCAGAGATCCAACAGGCACTCTTTAATGAAGTGGTTCCCAAACTTTTTTTCTGGTCGTTACCCACTTTTCATACAGGATACTTGCCAATGGCCTACCGTTAGGCATAACCCATAACTACAGTGACTACAGTCCTACACTCATTAGGTCCATATATAAACCACTCGAGCATTTCCTGTAATTTCATTGATTCCATGCAAGTTTTTTTGTTTTTTGGTGAAGTAGTAATTAAGACATTGTTGAAACGATACTAAAGAAATTTAATAATATAGTGCACAAGAGATTTCCATACTCAGAGTATACTGTAAAGAAAAAATGGATATATTGCTGGAAGCTCAACAATAAACACACACAAAACAAGATAAAACAAACTGTAACGTCAATTAATGCCACACTAGTATATGAGTTTGTTTGTTTTTTCTCTATCTGACAAATCTTCTTCTGAGAGAAATGTCATCACAGGGAATCATAATTACCTTCAACATCCATGGCCTTCAGTGGCCACACACCCTCCTCCTTCCACAGTATTTTTCTTCTCAGTATTCATGCCAGGTTCCTTTTCATTCACTTGAACCCCCATTCCACTCAGTGTGATTAATGATGTTGCAAGTTGTCAACAAGATGCCTGATTCTTCGATTTGTTTTACTTAAAGCACACCGTAGGTCATACTTCACTTCAAGTCTATCGCGATATGTAGTTTTAATATGGAGTATTGGTTTTATACATCATATCCTCAGATTATGGCCCCCTGCATTCTGCTACATGGCCCCCAGGGGGCCAAGGCCCACAGTTTGGGAAATACTGCTTTAATGTATTCAATGCAACATCAAGGGGCACTCTGGGAACAACCGCCGTAAGAAAAGAGCAAGGTATGTGAATACTGTTATGGTAGAGGACATATAAGTGTAGTACTAAAAGACAAGATAAGAGCGCATCTTCTAATGAAATGCTGCTGAATAATGTCAGAATAATGCACCTTTATAGAAGTACTTGACACCCTACACTCAAAAAGAAAAAAGAAAATAGCAGGATCCCTGGTACTATTTTGCATTCACAGAGGAATGGCCACCTGTGCTACATATTGGTAATTAAACCTGGTATCCTACCGACTGTATAAAACGTTTTGAACCCCAGAGCACCCGACAATTTTGGGAAGGTTGGCGGTTACTCCAAGTGGCGTAGATGTGACCGAACGCAGGGTACTTTTAGGGACCTGCCTTCGAAAAACACCATGTAAACTACTTGAGATTAATGTTGCAAATCAACTTGAACTAGCATCATGGTTTGGATATTACTGTAGAATAGCTGCTGATAAGCTGAGAGCGGGGGACCAGTCCAACACACAGTGAAATAAAGATCCCATGTCTTGCAGGGCAATGAAAGCTGTCCAAAGGCGGTTTTGCACTTCATGATTACAACTCTTTACTCAAACTGAAGGGCCAGTCAGATCCTCCATCAGATGCTGAACTTGTCACTTCGTTATTCTCTGAGAAGATGGATATACTGTCTCAGGCAGTACCTAAGTGAGGTTCATGTTCAAAAGGCAATAGGATCCAATAAAATCAGTCCTCACACACTTCACAGGTCTGCAAAACAGCTCGTTGCTCCTCTTGCCTCACTCTTCCAAAGAAGAAAGCAACCATTTTGGCAGTGCATGAAAAAGCAAATCAGAGCCAAATAACCACCTTCCAATTTCACTCCTTCTTCCTTCAGAAAAATGTTTGAAAAAATCTTGGCAAACATACTGCCTGGCTATTTTGCCAAAAGAAAAAGAAAAACAAAATTAATGCAGTTAACCCAGTCTCATGCATGGTTTCCTGTCAGTCTTCAGACCTACCACTGCATCTAAATACAAATTGGAACCAAGCCCTTGATGCTAGTAAGAACACCTTCACTATAGCAGGAGCTTTTTATAAAGAACCTTGCATCAAACATGAAAAGCGTGCATAAGGACTATCTCTGAGAAAGAACACTTTTATTAATGGTCACACACCTGAAGTCCCCATTTAAGCCGGTGTACCGCATGGTAGTGTAATTGAACCATTTCTGTTTGTGGCTAGTGGAACTGAAGAAGCCTGCAGATAACCCAAGAACAAATTTTCCGTCACTGCAGCATCTACAATATACACAAATATTAATAGCCGCACCAACGTATGGGACAAGAAATGCCAGCAATCGTGTTCAAGAGGTTCAGGTTCCCTTCGTAAGAACAGAATTCTATCCTGCCTAGGTATTCTAAAATGTGGAACATTTATGTAGACGGCTGTTCAGAACGGATCAAGAACTTCATTTAAACTATTAATAATTTTGTCCTTGATTCACGATCTCAGCACATATGATATAATTCTGCAAGCCTTTGTATCATTTGAAGTAAGCTTCAAATAAGTACGAGAGAGAGAGGGAGTCGGGGTAGACAAGCTGGCAGACAGACAGAAACATTGAGAGAGAGATAGAAAGACAGAGAGATATAGTGTGAGAGCAGAAACAAAGAGCAAATCATCCACCTCACACACCCGCAAGTACACAACAACCCTTCCACCCTAGGCTAACCTCTCTCTTCCTTCGCCCAGAATCCGTCCGCGCTCGTCAGCCAGGCGGGACACGACCTGCATACCTAAATCCCGCTCTTAACTCCCCCCAGAGGCCATACCATCACTGATCCTCCTTTCGTTCAAGAGTGTACAAGGGACAACACTGCCCTGCCTAACCTTGAGGGACTGGGTGTGGGCGTCGCGTTATAATGAAGGGTTATGTTATTCATGGTCGCAGAACGGCGTGAAGGCCTCTCGGTCCGTTACATAGGGGAGCGCCAACAAGGTTGAGCTTTCGCCTTGCTGGTTTCGGGGTTTGTTTCACTTCCGGCGTGAGGTTTAGCTTTGGTTTCTTCTCACTCCGCAGTTGGTGTTGTCATAATTAAAAGTTCTCGATCTGCGTATTTGTTTATTTATGAAGTCGATATTGAGGCCTTTCCAACAGCTACTCGGTAGACTGGGGACGGACGATAAATCTTTGCAGTGAAATAACATTACCATCAAGCCTGCAAAGAGCTACAGAATGTTGTTTTTTCTATCTTATCATTGTTATCGATATGATTTTTATGAGATTTTTTTTTGCATGTATCTATCCTATCTATCAATGTATCTATCTTTATATATACACATATGTATATATATAAGCATGAATACATATATGTATATGTATATGTACGTCTACGCACACACACACACACACACACACACACACACACACACACACACACACACACACACACACACACACACATATATATATATATATATATATATATATATATACATATATAATAATATATATATATATATCATATATATATATATATATATATATATATATATATATATATATTACTATATATATATATATATAATATATATATTATATATATATATATATATATATACATATATATATATATATATATAATATATATATATATATATATATATATATATATATATATATATATATATGTGTGTGTGTGTGTGTGTGTGTGTGTGTGTGTGTGTGTGTGTGTGTAAATATATGTATATATATATATATATATATATATATAATATATTATATATATATATATATGTATATATATATATATATATATATATATATATATATATATTATATATATATAGGCATATAGACGCATTTATACACACACACACCCACACACACACACACACACACACACACACACACACACACACACACACACACACACACACACACACACACACACACATATATATAATATATATGCATATATATATATATACATATATATATATACATATATCTTTATATATGTATATATATATATATATATATATATATATATATATATATATACATATGGGTATATAGATACATTTTTATATAATATATATATATATATATATATGCATATTGTTGTATATATATATAGATAGATAGATGTACACACACACACACACACACACACACACACACACACACACACACACACACACACACACACACACACACACACACACACACACACACATATATATATATATATATATATATATATATATATATATATATATATATATATATATATATATATATATATTCAGTCTGTTTGACGTCATGTGTATGACCGTATACATCAGAAATTTAACATGAACAAGGAAAAATAAATCTAAGACAAATTCTCGCGCCCGCCCGCTGCCTTCCCTCTTCCTTGGCCGCTTACTTTCTGTGTTCGTCCCGTTTGGCAGAATCAAATTGAAAAGCAGGAAGTGCGAGTTAAGGAAGGGATGCTGGCGGAGATGATGCCCACGACGATGGGGTGATGATGCCAGTGGTAATGGTGGTAACCAATCGCAAAACTAACATTGGAAATCAAATTATAAATGACGTTACACCAATCTCACAATCACAGCGAAAACTATATTGCTGAAAACGGTATTAATCAATTTCCTTTTCTAAAAAAGAGTATCGATAATTATATCAGTGAATCTACAAACACCAAGGCTTTCCCACGCACTGTTTGATACATGGTCTAATCTAATATTGTTATTAGTGTTATTAGTCTTACTATTAATTACTGTTTGTGTTTGCTTTTACATATAGTAACGCTTATGCTGTTAAATTAGCATTGGTGATGAATAGTATTCTACAATCAATATTTCTATTACCATTTTCACTGTACTTAAATCGTGTTTTTACTTTTGTCACGCCACAGAATCTCCCCATGCTAAAAGTAATAGGTGTTATGATCCTAACAGATGCTATTCGCTGAACAACTGATACTGAAAACAATATTAGTATTCAGTCCAGACGATTTGGAGGGACCGAGGAGGGAGGGGGGGGGGGGCTTACACGTGTATATCCCATGATTCTTGCCTTCAATGACCCTGGCGTAATGGCGTTTGGGATTACAGGGCGGCAGACTCTATGGACGCCAGTATATAGTCTGTAGATTTACTCAATTTTATTTTATTTCTTTCGCACCTAAACCTATAAAAAATAACAAAGCTTGTGACACATTTATTTGATATATTCCTTTGATATTACTGAAACTCCAACCTTTCCTCATGAATATCTATAGTAATTTATGCATACCAGGCAACTTTACGCTACAGATGAGAGATGAAAAACAGCTGTACCTAGATAATAAACTCCCCATATATACCTCATGGCCACATATATGGAGGATCACATGGACTATCATTTGCGTAACTGAATATCAAATCCACTATATATAGGAGCCAGAGTTAATTTTTTACACGAAATGTCTCAATATCACACTGTTACAGAATGTGACTTTCATCAGTGGAATAGCTGCTGTTTTGTTGTCATTGTAAATTGCAACTTTTTGTAACACTGTAAATAGTGTTCCAATATTAACTGCGAAAATTATTTGAAGGAATAAATGATGTTTAGTAAAACAAAACAAAAAACAGAGAAAAATATTTATCAGTTTGTCATTACGGGAGTGTGTTGTAGTAGTAAAGTAATAGTAAGAATGGTAATACTCCTAAATGATAATGATAATGATAATGTAGTAAAGTAATAGTAAGAATGGTAATACTCCTAAATGATAATGATAATGATAATGAAAATAATAATAATAATAGTAATAGTAATAATAATATAATAATATAGTAATAATAATAATAATAATAATAATAATAATAATAATAATAATAATAATAATAATAATAATAATAATAATAATAATAATAATAATAATAATAATAATAAATAAAATGACAATGACAATGACAATGATAATGATGATGATGACAATGATGATGATCATGATAATAATGAAAATGATACTACTAGTACTGATAATACTTACAATGATACAATAATAATGATAAGGATAATGATAATAACAACAATAACAATATTAATGATAATAATAATAACAATAATAATAATGACAATGAAGATAATGATGATCATATTGATGAAAATAATTATAATGATAATAAGAACAAGAATAAATAATAATGATAATAAATAATAAACAACAACAACAACAACAACAACAACAACAACAATAATAATAATAACAATAATAATAATAATAATAATAATAATAATAATAACAACAACAATAATAATATTAATGACGATGATGATAATGATGAGGATGATAATAATGAAAATGATGATAATGATAATATAATAATAATATTATAATAATATAAAAATGAAGATAATGGTAATACTTACAATGATACAATAATAATGATATGGATAATGATAATAACTCAAATAACAATATTAATGATAATAGCAATAATGATAATGATAATGATTATAATTATAATAATAATCATATTAATAATATCAATAACGATAATAACAATAATGATATTCATGAAATGATATTTATAATGATGATAAAAAAATAATATTTACAATAACAATAATGATAATTAAAGTAACAATAATAGTAAAGATAATGGTGAATAATAATAATAATGATAATAATGATAATGAAAATAATAATAGTGATAATGATGATAGCAATAATAACAATAATAATAATAACAATAATAATGATAATAATAACAACAAAAGCAACAACAACAGCAACAACAATAACAACAATAATAATAATAATAATAAAAATCATAATCATAATGACCATGATAATACCCATGAAATTAATAGCGATAATAATGGTAATAATTATAATAATATTATTTATAACAATAATATCAGTAATGATAAAAGCCATGACTATCATTAAACTACTACTACTAATGATAACAGCAAACATATTACTTTTGTTATTAATACTACTAATAATAATGATATCAATAATAATAATAACAAGAATAATAATTATCATTATTATAAATTACAATGATAATAAGAAATATTATAAAATCAACTAAAAACTACAACAAAAGTAACAATATTAATAAAGATGATAATAATAATAATAACAATAATAATAATAATAATAACAACAACAAAAACAACAACAACAACAACAATAATGATAATAATAATGGTAATGATAACAGTGATAATCACAATTATGATAACAGTGATAACCACAATTATGATAACAGTGATAACCACAATTATGATAACAGTGATAACCACAATTATGATAACAATGATAATAATCTTGATAATAATCCTATTACTAATAATGATAATAACAATGATAACAGTAATCATACTACTACTATAATTTCTACTAGTTATGATAAAAATAATAATGATGGTAACGATAATACTTCAGAAATTACAGGAACAATAAGAATGATAAGTCGTAATAATAATGAAAATAATAATAATGATAGTAAAAGTGATACCAATATTAATAATGAAAATAATAACAGTAATTATAATAATAATGATAATAATATAAAATTAATAATGATACTCATATAAAACTAATCATGATATCTATTGTGCAATGATGATACTGATGATGATCACGGAAGCCTGTTGTCATCCCTTCCGACGGGTGACTCTCCCGGCGCAGCTGCTGTTCCTGACGATGGCGGATTCGATGCTTAGATTTGTTTCAGCTCAGGCACTGATGTTGAGGCGGCAATCTTCCCGTCCGACGCGGGATGCTCCTCGGGCAGCGTTGGTGGAGTCGCTCCTGGACGGCAGAGTCGGAGACAGAGATTTTTATTTACTTTCGGAAGACGCTTATGCGGAGGCGGCCGAAGCTGATCCCGAACTCTGGAGACGATGTTGGAACTCATCGTCGATGTCGGCGCCTGATGTTGCGTGGATGCTAAGGCAGGGAAAACAGCTGACGTTTTTCAAGACCTGATCCTTCAGTGTCATAGCAGAGGTCTTTAGGTTAAACTCGCGCGGAAGTGGTTTGCCTGGATCTATGTCTTCTTCAGGTCGACAAGAAGACCGAGCTTACTGTATGCCTCGTCGAAGGTCTCAAGGATGTTTTGGAGTCCTTCTTCAAGGTAGGAGGACACAACGTTGCCATCGGTGTGCTGAAAGTCCGGGAGTGCAGTAATCTGAGCCGATTAAGGTTGAAGGGTTGACATCGGTTCTGTATAGGATGGTGACTCCGCGTGGGGTCTGTCTCTGAGTAGGGAAGTGATGAGGATGAGGACGATGACGATGACGGTAATGAGGATGAAATAATAATGATAATAATAACAATAATAATAATGATAATAACAACAGCAACAACTACAACAACAACAATAATGATACTACTTTTACTACTGCTAATCATGATAATAACAATAACAGTAATAACGGTAATGATAATAAAAGAATGATAATGATAAAAGAAATAAAGATGATAAGGATAATATTAACAATAATAATGATAACAATAATAATAATATAATTTTTATATTATTTGTAGTAGTAGTAACAATAACAACAAAAATATTAACAATAATAATAATAACAATAATACCAATTATGATAATGTTAACAGTAATACTAATATTAACAACAATAATAATGATGTTAAATTCATAACGATTACTATTTTTATTACTATCATAATAATACTAATAATAGTAAAAATAGTTATAAAACAGTAACAATAATCAAAACAAAATCAACAATTATAATAATAATCATTATTATCATAATAATAATATATATATATATAATGTTAATGGTAATGTTAATGACAATGATGATAACAACAACAACAATAACAATAATGATAATCGAAGGAATAGCAAAATAATAAAAAATAAACACTGGTGATGATCATGATTAATAAATAATTCGAAATATGACTTTCATAGTTCCATTTTGCATGACAGGTACAAAAGCACTGTCACGTAGGGGAGAGGTTAATGACCCGAATGGATGAGTGACACGCAAACATTATCCCCCCCCCCCCAAACTATTGCCACGACCCATTTGTTCATGCCCCGGATATATCTCTATGTCTGTCTATCCATCTAACTATCTATCTATCTATTTGAATGTGTGAGACTGTGTGTAGATAGATGTATGTATGTATTATGTATACACAGATGTACTATAGGTAGGGGTTTATTCAGCAACACAAACGCACTCGTAAACAATCTATTTAGTTCCGACAATAACAAAACGACTGGCAGGATTTAGCCTCGTCTAATGGCCATATCAAATTGAACTGCGATGAAATAGGGTCAAGTGCACTGGATCCTCGACAGCGAAAGAGGAAAAGGTCGAAATCACCTGCGGCGGATAAGGTTGTTCGTGCGCGCGAAGGCCTCCTCTCAACTGC
>NW_020868880.1:725785-730785 GCF_003789085.1 Penaeus vannamei
ATGGAATACTTCCTCTGGGAGTAGAACTATGTCACTGTCTCGTTCAGAAGGAAAAAGGAAGGAGGATGGAAGTGGCGTTGATTTGGCTGATTTCTTCTGCCTTATTGTCACTTTGGTGTGTTTTGAGTGTTTAATGTTCGACTGTTTAAGGTATGGGCAAACTCAATTTGCAGAAAAGTCCTAATTTTATTGAACAAACTAATATTTACACATGTCAAATATGCTTTCCTGGCCGCCATGAAGCCAAGCTCACTTATTGACCGGAAACTCAGGTGTGATGTGGTGCAGCTTCGTCCTGCATGGACAGTTGTGCTAAATGGAGCTTGTAACTACACTGAGCTAGATGGAGCCGGTGCCACTAGTTGTGGCATTTGCCACACCACTCTGGTCAGTGAGCATATAATATTGAAATTAAAGCTTGCATTTAGCTTCATGTCACTCATTACTCATTTACATGTTTGTAAACTTGGCGTAATATTTTATATGAAACTCATCTGCGACAGATAGCTGTTCTCAGCAAGACATTCGCATTATTATGGGTGAATTTGATGTGGTATCTTGCTGTGATCAAGATCTCTATGATATATCTGTCGGTCCTCAAGGGTCGGGAGCTGATGTCGGTAGCGAGAATACCCTCCTTTTCCAGGACTTCGCAAGGCCCAAGATTTTTTTTTTTTTTTTTTTTTAGTAATCCGACCTGCATCCTTGGACATAGTACGGCGATAGATTGTGGCCAAGGAGATCAACCACCTTCTCATTAGCATTTGGAGGATCCTCCAGAAATGCCGCGTTCTGTGGTGCCGATTGTAAATTAGAAGTTGGTACCCTCTGAGCCCACTACACTCCCCATCAGTTCGTTGATCATCCTAGGGTGCTTCATGTAGACAAGTGTGACCAGAGGTTTGCCGTTTCACGGTACTCAGGAACCTGGTGGACTCTTACTGCTATGGGATATCCTCAAGATTGAAAAGCTCAATTAATAAGAGACTGGGAACCATATGTGCTTGTCACATGGCTCATCTGACAAGGGAAAAGAACATTTTATCAGGAATCTTGCAAGAGAAAATCGAAGGCCATTTCTTAGGCGACTTTCGTTCTGCCTATTAAGCCCTGAAAAAGAAGAAAAAAAATTTGTCTGCCTCACAGGGATCGATGAGACTACAACAATCACTGAGAACGTCTGGATTCATTCCTGGCAAGTCCACAAAAGACCATATCCTGGCATTTCAAGGCATTGTAAATTACTGTTCATTCATGGGCTGCTTGCAGCTTATATTGACTTCAAGAACTCATTTGATATAGTGAAAATGAATCCTGAGAAGGATTATTGGATTAATAGGAAACCTGTATATTGTTACTGTTAGAGCTGTAAAGTGTGGCGGGGGCCTGTAGAGCTTCTTCCATTGTTAGTTCATGAGTGAGGCAAAGCTGTTTTTTTACATCAACACGTGCATGGACTGGATGCTGGGTAGAGCTAATGTCCAAAGTTATTGAGGAACAACACCGTGCAATATCAAGGTTAATGACCTTGACTTTGTTGACGATGTTGCTATTATTATTATTATTATTCTATCCAAGTCTTTGGAAAATTTAGTAGTGACTTTAGATGCATGTAGCAATGAAGCGAAGCAATGTGCCTATAGGTCTGGACCAAGCCCAAGATCCAGAACTTTGGGGGCTTGCTAGAAGAACCTGTTTGGTTGGTGTGTGCTTTTAGTAAGGACACTGAAGTCACAGAGGGCTTTACATCCCTTGGCAGTGTAGTTAATAACTCTGGGCTGTCAGACCAGGAAGTCAGGAGACGGATTGGCCTGGCATTAGGGGTTATGAACACTCTTGTCAAGAGTATTTGGATATGTCGGTATCTGTGCAGAAGGAACAATTATTGTATCTTTAAGGCCCTGATACTGCTAGTTTTACTATATGGCAGTGAAACTTGGATGCTATCCAGTGGCTTGGAATCTCGTTTTGATGCCTTTCATAACAGGTTCTTGTATTGGCTCACGATATATAGTTGGCAGTGTAGCCGACCACCGCAATCTGCAATGTGGCATACTTACCCCAGGTTGGGTCCCTCAAGTTCATAGCTGCGTCCTTACACCTTCCCATCAGCAGTCTCTCTATGACTAATGCCGACACGTGATTGGATGAGAGGGACAGCTCCCGGCTCACTCACTGGACCGGAGGCTCCCCTTGCTCCTGGGTAGCTGGCACAGCCTGAGAGTACTTAAGCTCCAGCGCCCGGGCCGAGATCATCAAGCAAAATTTAAGACGGCTCTAATCAATCTAATACCAAAATCCGGGAAGACACCAAACAGACCGGAGAATTTTAGGCCCATATCCCTCCTAGAGATACCTGGTAAGCTCCCGGAAGAAATAATCAATAAAAGACCACTCTGCTACCTTGAGAATAACAATCTCCTCAATGCCAAACAATCAATAACTTTCTTGATAACAGAAAGGCATTCATAAAACTTAATGCAACAGTTGGCAACGAGTTCCAGCTCCAGAGTGGAGTGCCACAGGGAAGCAATCTCTCGCCAACGCTTTATATAATGCACACCTCAGCCTTGCCTCCACCACTAATACGTAGTAATTACATCATGTATGCCGATGACATTGCACAAACTAATTATCATCTCTCATCCAGAGCCAATTTTATCCGCCTAACAACTGACAGAGCAATTGGCATTACTAACCAGTATGAGAAGGCCTGAAAAATCAAAACAAACATTGACAAATTCCTTGTTATAACAGCTGCCAGAACAAAACCAGGAGCCCTCAACTTGAAAAATGCAGCAGTAAACTATGCCAACGAAGGGAGAATTCTAGGGCTGAAAATCACAAAAATTGGAATTACCACCCATATCAAGGAAAGGAGGGCCAAAGCCAAAACTATCCTCACAAAACTATGATTTTCAGGGTGCCCAGAGGAGATCAAACACCATCTTTACAAAACCTTGGGCAGGCCAATAATCGAATACCCACCGATCCCACTAAACGCCATCTCCCTCACCTCAATACTAGCACTGCAAGCCATACAAAACATAGCTATCCTATGGATCAAAGGGATCAGGTGGCCCAACCCTCGCTCCTCCATAAGAACACTCCACGAACAATATAAATTGGAACCTCTTAACACGAGAATGCACAGACTGGCCTCTAATGTCTGGGATCGTCTCGAATATTTCGAAGATGTCAACTATGCAAGAATCTGAGAAACATGAAGAGACTGAAATGAACACAAATGGTGGCCTCGTAGTCTATCACCAGCTAGGGGAGAGCCCCCTTCCCCAATTTTTTCAAGGACATACAACCTCAACCTTAACTGATATTAACTACAAAGCCACAAAGAGATACTCCATATCTTCTTTTGTTACTCAGAAAATGCAGATATATGTGTGCGCATACATATGACCATGTATATGTATGCAGATATTTAAATCTGTGCAAGTATATGTGTCTATTTGTGTGTATAGGAATATAGTCTAGATATATATGTATAGACAAAAAAAAATCAGAATCCATGTGCAGTCAAGGTCTATATAAGTACAGGTCTCGTCACAAAGCGACTCAAAATCGTCTGTCTCGCACATGACGTCACTTGGAGTAAATGCGTGTGGGTTCGACGTTAATCGTGTGGTCATTCTTGGATGTGATGTAGAGCCGTAAGGATCTTCCTCGCTCTCCTTTTTTCGCTCGCTTGACTGACTGACGTGCGCAAAGCCACAATACCCAGTGCTTGATTGCAGTTTATATATGTATATGTATGTTTATGCATTGTCATTATTATTATTATTATAATTATTATTGTTATTGTTGTTTGATTTGTTTTATAATAAATTCGTCAAAACCATTTGGAGTTTAAATATGTCATGTCTTCTTTGTTTATTTCACGTCTTAATTATGCCATATCTAAGCTGCAACATGAGAATTACAAAACTGAATTCACGTAAAACATGTGATATAGGCCAACAAACAAAGTATGTGCTCATTTGCTACCGTTTTCTATTATCTCCCTCCCACCCTACCATGCTCTAATCCCCCCCCCCTGCTCTCAACTTACTTCTAGTGACGTCATAGGCATTATCACCCAAAACTGAGCAGAACTCCGAAGTGACGAGACGTGCACACACACACCTTGTGTGAAGTTATAAGAGGTATTAACAACCCTTCTTAATAGTGTAGTTGACTTACAGGTGGCGTCAGTGATACACTTAGTGGCTTCAGTCTTTATTGAAGAGAACACACGATATGAGAGACTACGATCTGCCGGCTCAGTGCTGAGGGCAGAGCCAGGCCGAGCCGCCAGTTGGGCAGGCTGAATGGCCGAGCGCGGGTGAGCGGTCACTCAGGTCAGGCGCGACCAGCCCGGGTCACGGGACGTGCTCGTCGAGGTGTGAGCGGAGAGGGAGAATGAGTAAGGTCAAGGATAAGGATAAGTCATATGCGAAGCTGAGCCTCGCCCGGGCTATGGGGGAGCTTGGCCTGTGCCGACTAATGTCGACTCGATCACCGTGTGTCAGCAAGTACTGACGCGACAGAGCTTAGTCCTTACCCACCGTGGTGCCCAGCCACAGCAGTAACCTCCGGCCGACAATTGCAACTTCTCACGCCTGGGCGGGGCGCGAACCGCCGACCCCTCGGATGAGAGGCCGACACGTTACCACTGTACTAGCCTGGAGGCTAGGAAGGTCAAGGTCTGACCTCCCTTTTATTCAGACCGGCAGCGTGGCTTCTATATGTAGAAGAGCGTGGCTTGGGGCGAGGGCAAGCAGCGTGGCGTGGGCACGCATCACGCGGTATAGATAGGACATACGTGGGATCCGCATAGTAACTCATGAAGGCAAAGATAAGACCTCCATGGGTCTTTGTTCTGCATGGGAAGGCGGACATGGCCACTCCTAATGCTAATCAATGCCATGCAGTGTCGTCAACCCGGCCTAACCGCGGGGAGGAAGACTGTTCGAGGTCGGAGAGACAGCAGGAGACGGGCTCCT
>NW_020868880.1:750785-755785 GCF_003789085.1 Penaeus vannamei
TAATTGCCAAGAGGCGTTCCAGTCGCCATGGCGTACGCATTTTTTTTTACTAGCCCGGCGACTGTGGTGGGGTCCCTGTCTCAGAAATTGTGTGCTAATAACTCTCTAAATAATGCTGGTAACCACTGTTGACTCCATCAATTGCATCAATAATTTAGCATGCGCAGTAGTAACCTAGTCCTAATCTGTGCCGTATGACTTCGGCACCTCTATTTTTTGAGGAAGTGCCAGTGGCTCATATCCTGTGGCACCATCTGGTTGAAGGCGAGTTTGTGGTATTTTCCCTGTGTACCTGCTAGAGAATAACAAGCGCCGGAGTATTGGACCTGTGACTCAATATTTTTCGGCTTGAGTTGATGATCATAAGATTTAGGTGCATGCCCCTGCCCTGTTCGGCTAGACTGTCAGCATGCTCATTCCCTTGGATACCTTTATGGCGTGGGTCTCAGTTTATGGTTATTCTTCTACCCTGAATATAAACATTAATAACAATGGTAATAATAATAACAACAGCGGTCAGATGTTGTCGTAGGGCATGCTGTGCTACAGATAGTCAATGGCTGATTTAGAGTCTGTATGTATGACCACGTTTCCTCAGGGATGCGTGGTCTAGGGCTCTCATAATCGCAACTGTCTCTGCTTGGAACAAGGATGCGTTGTCAGTGACCCTCATGGATTGGTGACATCCCTAGCTGCGATACCAGCGCTTTTAGTGTCGTTTACGTGATCCACGGATCCGTCTGTGAAGTAGGTTCAACTACCCGGAGGAGTGATAGCTGCAAAGACCCTTTGTACTTGTGCCCTTAAGCTAGGCATAGAGTACTGATCTTTTCTCCTTGACAAGCTCAGGACTGAGAACTCGACCAAAATGTGTGCCTGAGTCAGAGTGAGGGGTGTCCATCACTTAGCAAACAGTTGATCTTTGAGCTGACAGCATATTAACACCCTGGCTGTATGTGTGAGCCAAATGTCTCCAAACAGCTCATAGCCTTGTTGTAGGCGTCTGAGTACTTTTTGTCTCGTGCACGTGTTCCAGGGTGCCTGGATGACCTGTGCTGCCATTATATCAATTCGAGTGTCCTGGGATGGGAAGTTTGCCTCCATGAGGAGGCTAATGAACTTTGTCCACTTGAGGGCACCCACGATGATCTTGGCTGCTTGTTTTTAGACTATTTCCACTTTTGTTCTTAGTTTAGGGCTGGTCACAATGGGGTCGAAAGAAGCATAGACTACAATAGGATGGATGGCATGTACATAGAATGCTCTTAGTACTTTGCTCCTATGTGTCTCCCGGTCATTACATTTATAACAGACAGTTCGGTCAAGCAGGTCTGGATCTCCTTTTTGAATGTGAGTGTATGGCCTAGACATACCCTAAGGTATTGGTAGACTTCGACCCATTCTTAATCTATCCCCTAGAAACTCAGTTTTGTAGTTTTGACATTGATTCACAGAGCCATGGCTTTGGATTTTGCTGCTGAAATCTTTAGAATTGTCTTGTAAGATTCTTTAGACACATGGTCCAGACAACACTGAGCTCTGTTCAAGCAGTGTTAACCAGTGGAGATGATTGCAAGATTGTCTGCATAAGAGATTATCTTACAGCCCTCTGGAAGGTATATGTTGAGGATGCAGGACATGAGGGTGTTGAACAGGGCAGGCTGAGGACCCCACCCTGTGGCCATTTACGATTGGTATGCGCTGTGAAAGGTGACCTTTAAATTTAAGCTTGGGTGTTCGGTTCCTGAAATAGTCACCTATCCAAGCCAAGAGTCTACCTTTGATTCCCTTATGGATCAAGGTCTCATGAATAGGAAGAGGATTTGATAGTTCAAAAGCCTTCTTCAAGTCTTGGAATACTACCATAGAGGGAACAGTGCATATTGTGCTTCAGAGCATGGCTATGCTGTGTGCTGTGCTCATGCCCCTAGTGAACACATGTAGGTGGTCATGAGGGGGTCCCAGTTTTCACTGGAGCCGGTTCAGTACTATGTTCTCAGCTGTTTTGCCCAGATAACTGAGGAGAGAGATGGGTCAGTACTTGTCTACTTCCAGCTTTGGGGTAGCATGGAAATTTGCCAGGATTTGTTGAGCTGCAAGAATGCAAGCTCACCTGCAAAGCTTAGGTGTGAGATGGGGTAGGAGATCCTATCATTACCATGCTGAGTCAGAACTGGATTTATGATTTTCTTAGTTCCCCAGGGAGAACGACCATCCGACTCATCAGGTTGGAGTGCCTTGTCTCTGAGAAGAGCAAGCTTGTCTGATTTTAGGCATTGTTGGTTTGCCCTCAAATCAGGTGGCAGGCTGTTGCTGCTTGTTCTGGTAGAAAATTCCTGCACCAGCCTGTGTGCCTCTGATTGAGGGTCATGATGTGTGCACCTCAGGGCTAAGTGGTTGGTGGCTTGCCTGACCCGTTTCCACATCTCTGACACCATTTGAGCCACTCACACCATTTGAGCCACTTTCCCTGCCTGACTCTGTTATCAGTTTCCTTGGCATCCCTGTGGGGGTTCATTGGTTCTAAGACGGAACGGCAATCTGGAAGGCTTGCCAGTTGGCCTTGTTTGTTTTCCATCTAGGGTTGTGCTGTGGTCTCGGTCTTGTGCTGCAGTAGCACAGATCTGGTTGATATCTAAGCTGTCACACAGTTGTCTGTTATACACATCGTACAGTTTGAGGGGGTTCCTAAGCAGTCTCATCTCAACAGCAAGAGATTCTACACCAGCTTGGTGAGTTAAAAACTTGATAGCCTGAGAAGTGAACAGTGGCCATTTAGTGTCTCGTAGAACATGACGGTGTCAGTGTTCCTTGCTTACACTATTGATTGGAGAAAGGAGCTTTTTGTGTTATACCCACATCTGTTCCATTGTAGTATGCTGTGATTGTGTTCCATGATGGTTTCTCTGAGTCAATTACATCGGATTGGCAAATCAAGGCTGGTGATTGGGGTTCCCTTCAGAGTCACCAAGGCTTGCCTATTTGGGGCCTTCCATTTGGACATTCGGGAAGCCTCCACGACCTAAGAGTGTGATATGATCACCTCCACATCATAGGCAAGTGAGAAGCTAAGTAGCACCATCTTGGTTGTCTTTTCCTTGGGATGCAGTGGCGAGATACTCAGTTTTTCCCGTCTTTGAGTATCTCTGTTTCTTGAAGGAAACTCAGGATGGCTTGATGTTTGTGCACAGTGATCATATCCTGGTCACTGGAATCAAGACTGACAATCGGATTTCACTCTGCATCTCTAATTCTCTCACCAATTGGAAGGTTTTACCTGTTTTCAGGTTTTGGGGGGACCTTGCACTGAGGGAAATGCCGAGGGGCTCCAGACTCTCACTCAGAGTCTATCTCCAACTTGGGTCATGTGGACTGCCCGTTCGACTTGGGTTCAAGGCTTTGGTCATGTGAGCGGCTGATTCAGCTTCTTCAGCTTGTGTCCCCATCCGGGTCTGGGAGGGTGTCTAAGGGCTATTTCATCGATAGACTTTGTTTTGGATGATGGTTTCTTGGTCTTGTCCATTTTAGCAGCAGGCCTGACACATTGTCTCTGGTTATCCCTTCTTCAAGCCACCAGAAACCTTGAAAGGCTTCAAAGTGACTGCCATAGGCCTTTCCTTGCCAGGTTCATTGTCTTTATGGTAAGTCTGACTTTTTCTTATCTTTTCTTTAGTTGTATTTGCCATAGGTTTAGCAGTTCCTTCAGCCTCGCCATGAGGTCTAATGAGGGGAAGTTGTGTGTTAGAGCACATTCTCTAACAGCTACAGGGTATACCCAGCCACCTACATTTGGAATGGCTTTCACGAGACCTATGTAGGCCAACACCACAGTGACTGCTTAGCCCTAGCCTCGCAAAGGAGACCAGATTGGTGGCCACCCGTCCTGCTGGAATAGAGGACATATTGCTAGATGCAGGGTGTACTCATTCATGGCATCGTTCAATCTCCAGGACTCCCATCTCTACAGTAAACAAAGCTGTTGCGCATGGCAAATGCATAGGTAGGTCAATAAACCTTTATGGAGAAGACAGAGGGGATGCTAACACACCTACAGGATAAGTCTTATTACTAAGAAATATATGCTCAACTCTTCCTACTGGAACCAGTCAGTGGGAACCAGTCAGCCACCTCAAAGGGAGGGAGAGGGGTCAGCCCAAAGACTGCTTTACCTGCTAGAGGAAGCTCGGATTTCTGAAACTGAGAGGATGCCATCTCTATATCGGCCATTGTCACCTTCTCAGGAAGCCAGTTAGTGGGGGAGAGGAAGCCCAATGACTGGCTTACCTAAGAGGGGGAAATCAGGGATTTTGAACTGAGAGGATGCCACCTTTATATCGGCTATTACTCTGTCCTAGGGAGCCAGTCATTTGGGAAGGTCACTTTAACGAAAGGGAGAGGGGGCCACCCAAGAATCAGCTCACCTGAGAGAGGGTTTTCATGGTTTGCCAAGAGAGGATTTCTGATAAGCCACCCCGAAAAGCTTTTCAGAAAAAAGGCCATGACATGTACCATAAGGGGGCCAAATGTTCAGTCTAGTCTGAGCTAATATGACTGAAAACATGGTGAAGACATTGACAAGGGAGGGAGGGGAAACTACCTGCTTCATCATCGCTAACAGATAAATACATAGAAGTCAAGAGGTCTGCCAGACCAATCCCTAGCAACTCCAAGTGCACTGTAAAGCAGGCGAGCTAAGCCCCTCCCCCCCCCCAAGACATGCCCTTCCGTGTGGGAGGTAAAGGTTTGCCCACGTCCGACACCAGCTTGAAGATGAGGCCCAGTTTACCAGAAGGCACACAGTCATCCTAATATCGAAGAAAATGGTGAGAGAAAAGCAGAATCTACAAGGGGCAAGTCTAATTGTAACCAACTCAGCATCTAAGATTAGTAGTGATCAACTCCTGGATTCTGCAACTGAAGTATACTGACCGCGGTGTAAACCCACAGCTCATTGTGAGATGCTCACCACAGTACTCCTCTATTGTCGCAAAACGAACTGA
>NW_020868880.1:783285-788285 GCF_003789085.1 Penaeus vannamei
TTTCAATACAAGCCTGTAAAAATATAGACATACATCAATAAGAAACATTCTTCGACTTCTAAATAAAGAAAAATAAAAGGAAAAAATATACTGCAGTTCCTAATTTTACTCAACGTGTATATTTGCAATAAAAATTGGATACGACTTAGAGAAATCTACTCTAAACAAAAATAACAATTACTGCATCTTAAAAATATTCATTTTATATTTTCAACTCATGTCACAAAATATTTATCAAAAGATGTAACCTACTCATATCACAATTACATACTTCTTGGTAGTGATGTTATGAATGGGTCCAAATGCAAGGGCAACCACAGTGCAGGCAAGACAGATGACATTATAAGGCATTGAGAAATCTGGTGTGGGAAGACTCACAAGAAGAGTCTCTGTGTGAATGCGGACAAAGCTTGCTCCCTCATTCAGAATGAGCCTGAAGGAAAGAAATAATTTGTCAATTGTCTATGGTAAAAACACAAACAGCAATAATAATAATAATGCCAATAATGAGAGCCACAGGACTATCAGGGCTAAATTAAGGTAAGGCTTTGTTTAGTTTGGCCTGCTTGATTGTGTATACAGATTTATACCTGCAATATTTCTTGCCTCGTACAATTCATTACATGAAACAAAAATATCTCATGATTAGAGTATCTTCCTGCCTCCATTCATGTAAAATGAAGGCTAAAAGTGACAACCTTTCCCATGATGCTGCCTGACACATGAGAACGACATGCAAGCATAATTAACCAGATCTTCCAATAACACATCCTTGACTGGTGGATAGGGTGAGTATGCTTACATATATATATATATGTATATATGTATGTAAGTATATATCTATCTATCTATATCTATATCTATATCTATATATATATATTGTAGGCATATATGCATGAATGTATATAGAATATATAGAGACACAGATGTAGAGGGAATGAGATCACACACATATATTCATAAGTAAGTCTCTCCATCTATATCCTTTACAAAGTATTTTTATCATAATAAAAATAAAAAACTCAAGCATTTCATAATAATTTCATTAAGATATTATGATAGAAATTTGTTATAATCCAGTAAAACATTAATCTTACACATTGTTCATCCATTGTTAACAGTAATTTTACATGAGGCCGACGGGTGACATGTACGTACATGCCATGGCTGTTGTGGACCGAAAGACGGGTGGCATCGTGTTATGGCAATGGATTTGCATCCGCCATAGACTGGTGTCAATCATCTCTTTAAAGAGCTTTTGGGTGTGGGTGTGAGTGCCCACAGGTATGGCTGGTGTGCTGGAGATCGACGGGGAGAGCTGGGGTGGCTCCCCGGACGGCTGAGGCCTGGGTAGGCCTGGTTGCTTATTTGCTGTGTCTTGCTCTGCTGAAGGATCTTGAGTGCTGAACTCGGCCCAGGTGCAGGAGCTTAAGTGGGTCTGAGCTGTGCCAGCCATCCGGGAACGAGGGGAGCCTGCGGTCCAATAGGTGAGCCGTGAGGTGTCTGTGGTCAACCAATCAGGTCTCGGTAAACGTCTTCAAGAAGCTGCGGATGGTAAGGGCGAGAGGACAGGCTGTGGACCTGGACCCAACCTTGGGGGAAGTATGCTGCGCTGCAGGTTGCGGGGGTCTGCTGCAGGTACTCCCCCTCCAGTGAGGGAGCTAAGCGAGCTAGCGATAACCGTGATACTCCAGAAGGCTGGGTTTTTGTGTCGCTCCGGAAAGTCACCAGTATGGCAATGGATTTGCATCCGCCATAGACTGGTGTCAATCATCTCTTTAACCCATTGCTGCCGGGTGACACGTACGTACATGCCATGGCTCTTGTGGACCAAACGCTGGGGGCATCATGTCATGCCCATTGCCGCACTACTGGCTCGTCAAACGTAAGTTGTTTTTCTCTGGTAGTAGCGGCTTCATTTATATGGTAAAGATTTTAGGCAATGGCACCTACGACGGCCGAGGCCTGGGTAGGCCTGGTTGCTTGCTTGCTGTGTCTTGCTCTGCTAGAGGATCGTGAGTGCCGAACTCAGCCCGGGTGCCGGAGCTTAAGTGGGTCTGAGCTGTGCCAGCAACCCGGGAATGAGGGAAGCCTGCGGTCCAATAGGCGAGCCATGAGGTGTCCGTGGTCAACCAATCAGGGCTCGGTATGTGTCTTCGAGAAGCTGCTGATGGTGAGGGCGAAAGGACAGGATATGGACCTGGACCCAACCTAGGGGAAGTATGCAGCACTGTAGGTTGTGGGGTTGGCTACAGGTATTCCCTCTTCAGTGAGGGAGCTAAGCAAGTGAGCGATAACCGTGATACTCCAGAAGGCTGGGTATTTGTGTCGCTCCGGAAAGTCACCAGTATGGCAATGGATTTGTATCTGCCATAGACTGGTATCAATCATCTCTTTAAGGAGTTTTTGGGTGTGGGTGTGTGTACCCAAAGGTATGGCTGGTATGCTGGAGATCGACAGGGAGAGCCAGGGCAGCTCCCCAGATGGCTGATGCCTGGGTAGGCCTGGTTGCTTGCTTGCTGTGTCTTGCTCTGGTGGAGGATCGTGAGTGCCAAACTCTGCCCGGGTGCCGGAGCTTAAGTGGGTCTGAGCTGTGTCAGCCACCCGGGAACGAGGGGAGCCTGCGGTCCAATAAGCGAGCCGTGAGGTGTCTGTGGTCAACCAGTCAGGTCTCGGTATGCGTCTTCGAGAAGCTGCTGATGGTGAGGGCGAGTGGACAGGCTGTGGACCTGGACCCAACCTAGGGGAAGTATGCCGCGCTGCAGGTTGCGGGGGTCGGCTACAATGTCATGCCCATTCCCACACCACTGGCTCGTCAGACGGAGTTTGTTTTTCTCTGATAGTAGCGGCTTCATTTATATAGTAAAGATTTTAGGCAATGGCACCTATAATAAAGGTAAACCTTCCAAATTTTAATATCTTTATAAATCATAGCAAAATAAAAGCTTTTAGGTGCTAAATGTCGCTCACAAACTACCGATCGAGCCAGGTGCAAACAGGGGATGCGCGTCAACAATCCCGTCGATACGTCCATTTGCCAAACATTTTTACCCTTTGGCACTGGGTTAAGAGTTGTGTTTGTATATTGGTAACTTTTGTTATTAATATTTATTATGATTTATTGCTATAGAGGAAAATAGTCATACTGATGGAAATTATACATTTTCACTCTGATTTCTTACTTGAAGATGTGTTAGAGATCCTTTAAGTCATTATATATTAAACTTGGTGAGTGATTTACATCAAGTGTTTCTGTGCCTCTATGCATTGGCAAAGGCTAATTCTTATTTACATTAGTCATATAGTTTTTCCATTGTTTACTATTCTTTACTATACCTCGTAAATATGTTGCTCTTGCACATTAATTGATTTCCACAAAGCAAAGTGACATTTACACACTCCTGAAGGTATTTAGGAGGCTGATATAAGCTGAGGTGGGTCACTACGATAGGCTTTACAAGTGGTTTCGGTCTCCCGCAAATGTCTCTCGTACGGAGATGTGTTTACGACCTCGGGAATGTTTTGAAAATATGCTCGTTGTGAGAAACGAGAAACAAATATAATAAAATCATAAATGTATAATACTACACTGGTCAGGGAAAGATGTATCTCCTACATGTGGTGCTAACAAGGTAAAGATATATACCATGTGAAAATAGTGATACATACTTTGTATAAAAGAGCTCCTTTATAATCTAGAGTACTTGATACATTAATATGGAGTGAATAAGACTCTCCAAAAATAACTATTCTGTTGTATCAGGAGTACCAATATAAACTTTCATGTGTGATATATATTTGATATAATCACAAATATATAAGACCACACTCTGAGCAGAATAATTGAAATTTTTATCATGCTTCCCAAGTTATAACTTGTATAAAAACTAAAGTTAATCTTATAAGGCCATTGCAATTTATTTTAATGAATAGTGGACCTGCTGACATTTATTTCTAAGAAAATGAAGGGAAAGAAAGAAAAAAAGAAAAAAGAAAATAAAAGAAAAAAGTGAAAATTCCATTTTTTAAAAAAATTCCTGCCGATATTATGTCCGCAAAAAGAAATAGCAAAAAAAATAAATACAAATCAATTTGTCTATGATTCATTGAGTATGGTATAACTTCTCCAGTCACTCAATACAAAAATAAAATATATTTGACAGATATACCTTACTCTCATGTTTCATGTCATGTCTATTAGGTCCATGGTCGTTGATCGCTTCCGATCACTTCTGGTGTATTTTGCAATATGCACAAAGAACCTGCGATGAACTTATGACGGCAGGAGATATACTTTTCTTATTTTGATGCTGGGGATATATATTTTATTTTTTTTGCCTCTCACCGATATTTCATTATCACCAGACTTGCTTGCTATTCAAGACAAAAAATTGCTGTGGTCTAACATGAAAAAAATACAAAAGAAAATTCAATAAAAAACTATAATTATAACCCCATGATACCACACACAGCTACTTTATTCAGAGTAAAGAGTGAATAGTGATCAATTATGGAGTTTATACAACAACAACAACGAAAATCCCCCCTTTCTTGACTTATCAGAAACTATGGGAAATTTAGATATCAAAAAATAAAAATCCTGAGAAATACAAAATAATTTCTTAGTTACAAAGAAGAGGCAAGGAATGCTGCTATTGTGCGTGAGCAGTCGCACATGCTACAGTGATCACTCAAGCCCCTGGCAGCTGGGTCCAGGCTAATACAAATACCCCCTGAGAGGAAGGGTTTGCATATCAGAAAATCACCCAGCAGCACTGGGTTAACAATATAAGTTTAGTAAAGTGCTTATTGAAAACAAACCTAGTCAAACTTACTTGTCCTTTAAGCACGTTCCATCCAGACTGTTGACAGAGACATTCCTTGGGGTAGGCAAAACAACAGAAACAGTTGCAGCAGGAATGTAAAACCCATGATTGGCATCTGGTGGATACTCAAGCCACTTCAAAAGGGCTCTTGTAAACTCCAAGCTTAGCTCCTTG
>NW_020868880.1:822455-824955 GCF_003789085.1 Penaeus vannamei
GAGCGATACGTCATCAAGGGCGATGTAGGTGTCTTGAGAAGTGCCTGTTTCAGCCTCGAAGACAATGTGGAAGTCCTCGTCCGCTTCCACCAGGATGATTTCCTCCAACCAGTTCTTCACTTGGTTCCCACTTCGGACTGACACCACCAGCCTCTCGCCGGCGTCGTCTGGGAAGGATGAAAATATGTTTCTTTCTTTTCAGTCTCTGTTTCTGTTTCTGCATATGTCTGTCTGTTTGTCTGTCTATCATCCTCTCCTTACGTAAAGGTCTGTACAAGATAATCTAAATATCTTTACTCTATTTTTTACATATATGCGTTCAAGGTTTTTATGCTTTTTTATCCACATCAGCATTTCATATGACATATAATCCGAAAATTCAAATTAATCATAAGGAACATATTCAGAATACACGTTAACCAGCTATGCTGACTTCCTTTTCCATAAGCTCCTCGTATATAAAATGAAAATGTAGAAACTTACCTTCTAAATATACTCTGAGTGTTCCTAGATCCACATTTTCTGCAACCTGATGGCTTGTGTGCATGTAGTACCAAAAGCGGATATAACACACGCCCTTTGAAGCAGGATACTTCTGGTCTGGCATTATTGATGCAAGCAGCCCTTGAACTCCCCCAAAGTTAGTGACGTACAAGTAGTGTCCTGTAAATGAAAAACGAAAATGAAATGCATAAATCGCAAAGAGATGCTGTTATTATACGTCTTAATTTGAAATACTATGTTTGGTAAGCATATTATTTTCAAAATCCTAAAAGGTAAATTACATTTTTACCACATTGCAAAAAAAAAAAAAAAAAAAAAAAACATGATTCCATAAGAAATTTGTGGATCAAACTAACCACTGGAACCCAAAGTATGGTCGTGGTCTGGGCCGACGTCAAGCATCCCGGAGGAGCTGGCTTGTAACCAGTCGAGGTCGTCGTCTTCACGCTGCTTGTAGGCGCAATCGCTCGGCCAGGTCATTGAGTCGAAGTCACAGTTACCCTGCCAGATCATATAAGTTAAAATCACCTCTTCGATCGTGTGTTAAAATCCTCTCTCGACGCAATGTAATAAAATCATCTCTCAGACATACGTGTTAAAAGACTTTCTCAGATCGTTTGTATCAAATCCTTCTCCAGATCGTTTGTATCAAATCCTTCTCCAGATCGTTTGAATCAAATCCTTCTTCAGATCGTCTGTATTAAAATCCTCTTGCGACGTGTAAAAATTCTAAAGTATTGTTAAAATTAAGAAAACAAACATGTTCACACAGAATCCAAATGCTACGAGTAAAAACAGCGACCTCACCTTAACACTGGGACACTGGAACTCATCACTCTTGTCAAAGCAGTCATACTGCGCATCGCACCGGTGCTGCCTCGCGATGCAGGAGCCATCCTCGCACGCAAAGTCAATCTCGTTCTGGCACTCGTTAACGTGGGGGGCGCAGTCCTCGAACCTGATGTCGTCTAAAGCGATGTGCGTCTGAGGGAAGAAGATACGAAAGATTTTTTTAAAGAATACTACTTCTGAATTATCATGTATTTCTAATTGCTACTTTGTTGCTGGGAAGTTATGAAAGGAAATAAGGAACTTCGGATTTGGAATTCGCCATTGAACTGCAGTTACGTGATGATCTATGAAAGGGGTCAGCTAGAATATACAAAACCTTTATCAGTATTTTGGGAAAGATCAAATTTTAAGATAAAAGACAGAAAAAAATCAAAATATTGCAAACAAAACGAATCATTTTTCAATATTTTATATCTTTTAGAGATAAAAAATGTACAACCGGCATACTTACATCCCCATCCTCGTGTACAGCCTGGAACTGCAGAGTGAAGTCTCGTTTTCCGTTCAGCTTGATGAACTGGCGTTTCCACCCGCTCGTTTCTGAAGATCCGCTCCACAGCTGTTCTGGTGGATTGCCGCTGGCCTGGGGGCAGGAGTTACAGTTCGTTTAGAATATTATTATTATCATTATCATCAAACTATTCAATTCATTCATAAATACATACTTACATTGGTTAGAGTCAAATAAAGCGAACCGAGAGAAACGTTGCCAAGCCAAACTCACCGCATCTTGCTCCGACTTCCTAAACAGTCCAAGGAACACGGGGGTCGAGCCCGTCGTGGCGAGGTAATGCCAGAATGACAATACGCAACTCCGGCTGACCGAAGAGAAGGTGTGAGACTCCAAGATCGCTAGCTGACCGGCAGAGCCCTAGGAGAGAGACAGAGAAAGAGGGAGGGACGGACGGAGGAAGAGAGAGAGAGAGAGAGAGAGAGAGAGAGAGAGAGAGAGAGAGAGAGAGAGAGAGAGAGAAGAGAAGAGAGAGAGAGAGAGAGGAGAGAGAGGGGGGGGGGGGGGGGGGGGAGGGGGGGAGGAGAGAGGGGAGAAAAGAGGGGGGAGAGGAAAAAGAGCGAGAGAGAGAGGAGAAAGAGGCAGATAGAGGAGAAAAGAGGGAGAGAAAGGGAGAAAGAGGGAAAAAGGGAG